>VXAU01004838.1:1326214-1362066 GCA_013399695.1 Formicarius rufipectus
AAAAAAAAAAAAAAAGGCAAATCAAAACTTGGAACTAAACAACATAAACTAGAATGTATAAACTCCAGGCAACATATATGACTCAAGTCAAGCATTTCAGGTAACTTTATAACTTTATTACCTTCAAAACAGAGGAGGTTCTGCTGAAAGGGACCTGGGGGAAGAGAGGATGAAGGGAATGGAAAGGACTAAGAGACTCGGCGTGGTTGGGAATTTTGGATATTCCACAGTGCATCTGGAAAATGAAACTCAGCTTGCCTGTGATGAGGGGGATGTGGAGGAGAGGGAGTCACAGAAACTGGCAGGTAGGGAAGACAGCTGGGACACTGTAAAGGAGAGAGAAGGGGGACAGAGTGGGGAGTGTTGGGCATTAGGTCGAGAAGGAATGATGACCACCATGGTCCAGTTGTTAGAGCAGGTTCTTGTCAGGAATAAACAAGGGACTTGGGGCTTCTGGTGGTCAACATGACATGGTGGGACTTCCGTATTTTGAGTTTGGTTTTGCCCTTTGCAAGTATTGAAAAATACTGGCAGAATAGCCACAAAAATATTGCTGAAGTCACAAGTCAATTACTAAGATATGTGTAAAAGCCCAAAGAAATAACTTCCATTTGAAGGAGGCGCTGTGGGTGTATCAAACCCCTCTACAACCGATGTAGGTGCTGGATAAGAAATTTGTAACAAAGAATCAGAGTCATTTTGTCAAATAGGAAATTCAGTTGACAAAAATAATCTTCATACTTTATTCTGTTGTTTTACTTTGCCAACAGCTAAACACTGATTAGAATTTTTGATTTGTGTCCATTTAGCTTTTCTTATTTGGCAGCACCTGGAGTATGAAATTAAAATGCTCCTTGTTTCTATGTAATCTCCACTTTAATTCCTACTGCCACTTCCCAGGCATCAGCTAAAAATACCAGGAGTGAAATCCTGATCTGGGGAATGAAACACAAGTTGTTTTTTTTATTTTTCATTCTGAGTTAAATACTGTGTTATTTAAATGAGCAGAGATCAAAGTGCAGTTTTTGAGCACTTTGTGTAAAGTCACCATTCATAGCTACAGGACTGTGTATTGACATGGAAAATGTGTGACAAAAGAATTGATTGGTTAATGTCCAGTGTAATGTGGTAGGATTTTATATCAGAGAAAAGCATTAGACATATATATTTGAAAATGTTTCCTTAGCAAATGAAGAAAATCAACTTCTTTATAATGATCTGCAATAGATGACACTGGTTTTTCCATGTAGAATATGGCTTAGGCTGAACATCAAGAATTCCTGCATGAAAAGGGCTGTCAAGCATTGGCAGGGGCTGCCCAGGGAGGTGGCAGAGTCCCTGAGCCTGGAGGTGTTCAAGGAACAACTGGATGTGGCACTCAGTGCTCTGGTCTGGTTGACAAGGTGGGGATCAAGCACAGATTGGACTTGATGATCTTGGACGTCTTCGCCAACCTCACTGACTCTGAGATTCTGTGATGGCAGAGGTGCCCCAGTCTTGGTGGCCTCCTCCAGATGCAGGCTGACAACATCACCTCACTTTCCTGTCACAACAAAGAGCTCGTTTCAGGCTTCTGGGTTTTGAGGTCAAGTTGGGTCTTACAGACAGTTCTGGGGGAAGTACTACAGTGAACACAGACCTTCGTCTTCTTTGGAAGGCTCACTATTGTATTACATAACAGAGAGCTCCACTTCTGACTCATTGTATTGTTCTATTTCCCCTAACGTGTAAATGAAACCACAGAGTTGTTTTGACTGGAGCTCGTTCTTACATCCCTCGAGAACCACTGAGCGCCTGGAAACGCTGCGGGAGGACGAGGTTATGCAAATGGGGCAGTGTGAGCTCCCCCACAGCCGGCTCAGAAGGAACAGCAGAGCTTCAACAGAACAAAACTGGCTCAGTGTTCCAAAACTGAAAGTCTGGCAATGCTGGGGACTGAGTCGGTACTGGGGAGGGGAGCTGTGCTGAGGAGGGGGGTGGTTCTCACGTGAACAAATCCAGTGTGCACCACACATCCTCCTGCCCACCCTCCAGTGCCACCCTCTAGCCTTTGTGCAGCAACGTGTATTTATTATTCAGGAGGAATTGGTTCACTGAAAGGGTGGTCAGGCATCGGAAGGGGCTGCCCAGGGAGGTGGTGGAGTCCCCAACCCTGGAGGTGTTCAAGGAACGACTGGACATGGCACTCAGTGCTCTGGTCTGGATGACAAGGTGAGGATTGGTCACAGGTTGGACTCGATGATCTTGGAGGTCTTTTCCAGCCATGATGATTCTGTGATTACTGACACCTTTTACGCTGCCAAAACATTGACATCCTTCAACTGTTTCTTAATGAGAAAATGCTGGCGTTACCTGGGAAATACTGGGTTTCCAGCCTTCCTCTTTCCCTCTGTGGTTTCACCACAATTCTTACATCTATAACAGGTTTGTAAAAAAAAAAAAAAAAAGTTGACGAAACTCAAAGTGAGTGAGTTTCTTTTCTGTGAAATTGGGAATGAAGGTGGAATTTTCTTTTTTACCAAATTTCTATTACCTCAAAGAGTCATCAGTGAGGAGGAAAGAGATCCAAAAATTTTTGAAGAATTTTTAATCAAAACTCAACAGAAACAAAATCTCAACAAAGATGCCTCTGGCTCACTACTAAGCAGTGCAGAGTGAGAATGTCTAATCTTCACTTTCTCAACAAAAATCAAAGCTGTTCAGTAGAATCTGTGTTTTTGTCCCCATGTTTCCTTTCCTTTAGATTTGTTATATATAAATAAAGCTGCAATGCAAATGATGCAGTTCCATCTCACCTTTTCTGTCACAGGTGTCCAAGAGACATTTTGTGCCTAAGATATTACAGTGTTTAGGGAACCCTTTTCTCCTCTCCATGAACAATCAACTGTAAGGACTGGGCAATGCAAATGCCCCTGTAATGGAATGGTACTGACAGTGCAATGGAAACTCAGGGCTGCTCAGGATTTAGCTCTGATGACTCTGTTCCCAAACCACAGCTGTGCCCAGCCACCTCCCCTCTACCAGCTGTGAATAAACTTTGCCTGCAGTTATTTATAGCTCTGATGCAGATTGGAAGGTTCCTGTTTTCTTAGAACAACACCCTTGGCTGCAGAGCTGGGTGTAGAGCTGTGTGTGACTCCAGGGACTCGCTGCCTTTGGACCACATCCTGTGTGTGTTGTGCTCCTGCCAGCTGCCCACGGAGCAGTGCCAGGCTCATGGAGCAGTGCCAGGCCCACAGTGCTGACCACAACCTGCAATGTGACCGGCCCTTTCTGCCAGCAGGAAGCTCCCTGTCGATCCAGATGGAAGTGCCTTCCATGAGAATGCTCGGAACACTTAAGCGGTTTGTTCATTAAATTCAGCTGCTTGAGAAAGACAAAAAAAAGTTATGCCACTGCAAAATTTCTCTTCCATCCAATCTCTGTACACAGTTAACTGACTTATTCTGGGCTGCTCTGTGTGATGGAAGTGGTTTTGTGCTGAACTCTCTAAATCTTTAGCAGATCATTCATTCAAGACCTATTTCTTGACAAGAAAATAAGCACATGAATGCTAATCCTGCTCAACACATCAGAGACAAATTAATTACAAATACGTATCATTAATTGATGTCAGCAGATGTTTTATTGTTAAAATGAGGATCTGAGACTGGGCTGTTTTAATTAGCACTAGTAAAATAATATCTTTTTTTAAAAAAACTTCTCAAAAGTGCCAGACATGGTGGGATTGTTGTGGGTGTCCTGTACAGGGCCAGTAGTTGGACCTTCATGATGTTTGGGGGTCTCTTCCAATCCAGGGTATTCTATGATTCTATGAAACATGATTGACAGCTCGTTGTCTTTGGGCAAACAATAGTTCTTTGACAAAGGGATTTATTGCTACGACTCTCAGACTAAAGCTCTCAAGTGATTCTTACTCTCAGATATTAATTATAGGTGGAGGAAATAGAAACATCTAAAACTGATATTACCATTATTGCACATACACAAACTAGTGTTGCACAGGACTATTACTGTTTAACTTCTGAGGTAGTCAGAAGTGTGAATATCGAGGAAGTTCCGCAAGACAGGGCTTTCTCCTGCTGTTTCTCACTCACCTTAGAAATTCCATAACTAATTGGAAGTCAGCTTTGTCTTGCAATAGCAGAGGGAGGAATTTACATTGTGGGAAGTCACAAGTGCAAGCAAACCCTTTATCAGTCCCTGGAAGTCCGAGAGAGCAGTGCCAGGTGTTCTGTTTCCAGATGGGCTTCCCTGCAGTCACTGTTACCACAGCAAGGAAGTAATTCCACCTGTGGCTGGAAACACAACTCACAGACTCTCGAGTGCCGGGGAAAGGTTTGGTGGAGATCAGAAGAAACTCCACGGTGTGTTGGTCACATCAGTGACTCTTCATTGAGCTTTGCACTGAGGAATTGAAGTCTTGTTTCCATTACTCTCAGAGGTGTCCCAGGGGATTTTGCCTATAGAAAGAGGCAACAGGAAATATCAATTCAAATGTAAAGTTCAAAATGGAGTGATGTACTTTCGTCTAAAACTGCTTATCAATTCAAGTGGAATTTGGGGGCCAAGGAATCTTTATGCTGTGCAGCTCTGCCCTGTGAGGGTTGGAGGCTGGGTTTGATTTCCATCCTGTTCATTCAGTCTCCAGCTGCACAGAGAGAGGATTGTCCCCCAAATCACAGTGAACTTCAGAGAGCAGAGGTAGCAAGTGACACAGAAGAGTGAGCAATCACTGTGTGAGAGCTGCAGGGGTGATGTATTTACTGACCAGGATAACATCATCTACCCCCCTGTCATCCAGAGGGTCCTGGATTCATACCTGTATACTTTCTATACTTAATGATAGCAGAACTCAGCAGAAACTCTTTTGGCACAAGATCAAATGAGCTCTCATATGTGCAAAACCCAGTAATTTTTACTTGAATGGAGTACCCATAGTCCACTCACAGCTCTGAAGAGCCCTCTGTGGAGGATCACCCTCAAAAAAGGTCCCATGTTCTGTTTTCAGAAAATAAAGAACTCTTAAGTACAAATCCACGAGTGTTTTAAATGTGAAGCATTTCCCTTCTCTTTTATTCCTTCCTATATCTCCTCGGGCAAATTTAAGAGAGATTTCATTCCTGCTCAGGTCCAGGAATTACTGACATTGGTTAATTATTTCACCTGGATGACAGATGTTTTTTCTATGGGCCTGTTGTGGTGCATTTAATCAGGATGATGTCAGAGCCAAGGGAGGAGCAGGGGAGCACAATTCCCAGTGATGAGCAACTCAAGGCACATCCTCATCCTTCACAGTGTGATGGTAAGCAGAAACATATGTGTTCACTCCAGGCAAGTTTCATCATTCTTTTGGGAAAGTCCTTAGTGGAAGTTCCCTCATGCAGGGCTTTCTCCTCACTCTGACATCTGAATTGTTTGGTGAAAGACAATTATTTAAGCAGGTGCCAGTGAGTTGGCATGAACAGGTACATGCTCCTGGTCAGGAAGGGAGATGGGACAGCACTGGGAGAGCTCAGGACAGGGATTATGGAGACGTGCAGCTAAAGATGGTCCTTGCTATTCCTGGATATGGTGTATCAACACCCCAATCTGCCCCTGTTCTTGAATAAGGAGACTTCTGCAAAGATCTCAGTCAAAAACGGGTGGTGGCAAGAAATTGAGTTGCTGTGGTTAAGTAGGAAGCAACTCCTACTTATTAGTTAATTCCCATTCATTTTGCAACAGTCCACAAACCAATACAGCTGGGAATGGGAGAGCCAAAATAGAGTTAAAAATCAATGACTCTCTCCTATGACACATGCTTAACGATTTTTGGCTCCAGAGACATCCCATTAACATAAAAATAGTTTTTTTAAAGACTTCAACCCTTCTAAGGTAAATTCAGACAAATGCTTCCTATCACAAACATTGTAAAAAAATTGTCCAGCAGTTTAAAAATTGACTAAGCTGATGCTTGGTGAGAAGAGACTACTAGGTGAACCTCCTGTTCCATAGCTTCCATTAATAACTGAAATAAAGGACAGGGACAATAATTTTTAAAAGTACAAAAATGCAACACAGAACTACAGCACTATAAAAAAATCTCAGCCCTACAGAAAGTGTGGGGTTGCACTGAAAACACAACACTGCAAAGTTAACTTTTTGTGCTTCCATTTTTTACATTGCAAAGAAATTACTGAACTATTTTATATACTCCCTATCTATACTCAGGTCTGCTCTGAACACCTTTTAATTGGACGAAGTTCAGGAAGGTGAATTCTGTGGCACTTTTCCAGCTGACACTCGTGCTGCTGGTCCCTGTGGTTTGCTGCACAATTCCCTGTATGAAACCAGCTACAGAGAGAGAACAGAATATATTCATTTTCTGTCCTTGAAATTCTGTGATATATGACTCAAGTGGATATTGAAAACCTTAGTTTCACATTTCTTCAAATTTTCCAGTGGAATTTCAAACGTCCTTTGAGAATTTTAGACTACTGCGGTGGACTTACTCTTTTAAAAGCTCATTTAGAAGCATCTTAGAATGGGCTCTGGGCCAGTTTGCAAGCCTCTGTTGCACAGAATATATTTAAATAGACTGACGTGCATTCATTCCCTAAATAAGTCAGAGGACAGACCTGGGTGTCCTAATTCAGTCTCTGAGGAGGCAGGGCCCACACTTCAGGTCTGATCATGATCCATTTGAAAACAGAGAAGTTTTTCCTATCCTTGAGTCCACTGGTTCTAGGCTGTTTCAGCCAGAGCCTTTCCATGGGCACCTTGGCCCTTCAGAGAAGTCTGAAGTGAGTTTTCCTGCCTGGCTTTGGCGCTCTGGTACCCAGGAGCTCTGTGGTGGACACTGGTGCAAAGGCTGTTTCACTGATGCTGAGACACCCATTGAATCCAAGGGAGGAAGGTTAAGCCTATACTATTTGGTCTTTAAACATGGACCATTCCTTTTTTCACTGTATAAATTCTATAAATTTGCAGTAATTCAAGTTTGTCTTCTATTAGGAATAGAAAATTAAAGAAGAAAAGTTTTTTTCTTTCACCTTTCTTTTAGGATTCCCTTTTGCAGTTTATTGACAAAAGCCTATGTAAAGTTTTGAAGTACATAGTTTTAATTAGTCCTAGATTAGTATCAAACAACTTTATTATTTTTCTAATGATAGTATTAATAACATTTAGAATTTTACAGCGATGCACCTTTTCTTGACATAACTGTTAAGGCTTGGATTTACATGGCAACATATGAGGTTGAATTCTCAGCTTATATTTTTTTCCAATAAACAGCTTCTGGATGTCGTGGGTGCAAAGAACAGCTGAGGAATGGGGCCTGACTCCTCCCTGAATGCCAAAGACCTGCAGGAGACAGGAAATACTGTTTACAAAAGTGGGTAATCTCTGGGATTGTGCAAGGCTGGCAGGGCTCCAGCCCCTCCTCGGCACAGTTATTCCAAAGGTCGCCTGGTGATACAGCCAGGAGGATTTGCCAGTCCACAGCCTCTCTCTTCTACTGTGGTTGCTGCAAACCCTCTCACAGCAGAACTCCTGAATTTTAAGCATTGAGGGTTGGTAATACTGTAGTCACATGGATTACATCATGACTTCAGCAAAGAAGTTACAGGAGTGACTGTCATGTCACAAAGAAACCACTGGAGTAATTTCAGGAATTTCCTTTGACTTTCAGAAGTTCAAGGACACTTCAGTGGCTTATTTGTGAAACGTCTTTGCTTTCTAAATATGACCTCATTCCTTAACAGTCATGGGAGGTGTCAAAGCTCTCATTACATCATTTAAAATATCCTTACACCACCTTCAGGAACTTGGAATTTTCTGACAGGTAAAAAAATGATGCAACAAGATGCTTAGATCAGGGCTGGGCATTGAATCTTACTGTGAACTCCCAGTGTTCCTTATAGGATGGGGTCCCATTCTCAGTTTGGGTCTCTAGGCTTAACCATTTAAAAACTATCTATACATTAATAATTGCATAACAAAATAGGAAGTTGTCACGATTTCCCTTTTTTTCCAGGTATATCCCTGAGTACTTTAATTATAGAATCATTGAATAGTCTGATTTGGGAGGGACTCACAAGGATCATCAAGTCCAGCTCCTGCACAGGGCACCCCAACAATCTCACTATGTGCCTGAGAGCATTGTCCAAACCCTTCTTGGACTTAGAATGGCCTGGTTGGAAAGTCTTCTTTTCTAGAAGTTGTCTGACAAACAAGAAAATGCTGCTTGAATTTAAGTCAATAAGTTACTACTGGGCTGTTCCCTTTACTTTCAGTTTCATATTCTATTTCCCCCACCCATCACTATATCCTGGCCTAAGTAAGGGTGACAGTGGATTTCAAATAGTTGCAACATCACACTCAAGAAATGAGTGAACTCAAGTGAACTTGCATTTATCTCTGTCATTGGTTGTAGTCTGTCATTTGTCAAATGTACGTGTCAGATCTGTGATGAAAACAAAGGGTTGATGTCATAGGGAGCACTGATCTGCACTGCATTTTAAAAAAGCAATGGACCATCTTCACATTCATGCCCTGGGGGAGGAACTTCTCTGCTTTCTATGTCAGAGGATTGGAGCCTCTGAAGTTCTGTGATAAATCTAACAGAGTTATCAGTTGGGTTTGTGTCTATGCCCCATATTCTCTGAGCACCTATGAAGATTTGCAAAGGTGTATCATGGACTTAGATACCCAAATCCCACTGACTCTAGAGAGTCATTTCCTGCAGGAAATGTGATTTGGTTCTTAAAACCATTTGGAAATGTCATACCTTCTTTTGGCTTTTTAAAAATCCTTAGGCAGGATGGTACTATCACAGTCTTTTTACACTTTTAATATTGTTTGTACACACAGGCTGTAGATGTGATGGTGTAGAGACACTCAGAACATTGTAAGTTACAAGTTGACTGGGCAGGTGTGGATGTACTGGGGCAGAAGGGAGCAGGACTAAGAGAAATCCCTTCCTTTCCACTTAGGCAGCACCAGCCTGTGCTCTGTGTCTGCACTGACTTCACAGTCAACCCTACACTGAACAACACTCAGCTCTAATCTGAAAGTTGAGTAACTACATTTGCATGATAGGTCAGGCCTCAGTAATCCTCATAAATGAGATAACCATCTTGTCCTCTCCACCTAAGGAGGGAGAGATATCCAATGACCCCATCCTTGGCCAGCTTCTCTAGTTGTACAGAATGCAAATGAATCACTGGTGTATAAAGCTTTTTGATTTTAATAGAAGTATATTCCCCTGTGGTGTTGTCCATTTCTCTCAAGGTGGGGTTTTGGTTCAGTGATTCCATGTAGTATCTTGTGACAGGAATTTTTTTTAAAATTCTTTGATACACCAATATTACAGAGTATTTCCTGATGAAGTCACATAAAACATTGTTTAATGAATCACAGATAAAGAAGAAAGTTTCCTTCTCACTGCTACTACAGCAGAAATAACATAATGAAACTTGATCTTTGGCATCCATGAAAAACTAGGCAGATGCTGAAGGAAATTCCATTAGAGGCATCAAACTGATTATACAATTTACATGAATGGTACTTCTCCTATTGTTATGCCATTATTTTTCTGGATTGGGATAAAAAATCTTCTGTCATTCCACAAGCAGAAACCATCTGTCCTTCATAAGGAAAGACGCCTATTTTCAAAGGGTCAGTTTCTGTCAAAAAGGAGTGTTTCCTTGGCATTAGAGGAAAGAAAGAAATGGCCATAGAGTTTCCACCACTCTCTTTCGGTGTCATAGGGGAAGTAGAATAAAAAGATGGGAGAGAAGCTGCTCTCCTCCAAATTTCCCCTTTAGAATATATGAGCTCATAATGGAAAACCAGACTGTCATCGAAGATATTTTCACAATCTCTATGTTTTAATATTTAAAAATTCCTCTGATGGATCATAGCAAACCATCCCATTATGGAAGTTCCACACAGATGTGTCTGGCTCCAGAGCTGATATCTAGGATTCTTGGCATAAAACTTGGGTACCATCTTACTCCATTTGTCTTGTGACAAGAACTGAGCTAAGGGAACTAGGTGTTTCTGCAAGCACACACTCTGAAAGTGTGTATTTATTTAGATAAATTATTACCTATTCATGTTTCAGAATAAGCAGGCACTTAAAGACCACCACCAGGCTGGACAGATGTTTAAGCTCTACAGTAGTAACATTCCAGTCAAAAAGGAAAAGTTGGATGCAGAGCTGGTATAAGCAAACAGCCAAGCTGGGAATGGGCTGAAGAAGGAGTAGATAATGTGTATGTAAAGTTACTTGTGTCCTTATTTCTCTGCTCAGTGTTCTGACTACACTGCTGTGAAAACTTGTGTCTTATCACCAAAGGGAATTTTGGAAATTGGAAATGGACTTACATGGGAACAAATGTTTGTTGAGCCTTGATTCAGGCTGGGCTCTTTGTCCTTTGTGCAAGGAGAGCTGCCCCAAGTGCTGACCGAGGCTGCAGCTACAACAGAGTGAGGCCATAAAGGGAAGGAGAGTCACTGTTCCCTGAGGCTTCCTCCTGGCCCCCATTACAAGGTATTCCTTGGGAGGAGAAGGCAATGAATGGGACAGTGGCGCCCAGTCTAGCTTCCTGCTGACTTGCATTCAAAGCCATTCAGGGACCAGGATCAAGGGGAGACAATTTTCTCACTTGGAATGGTTTGGATACCTTTCACTCACACGTGCCCCAGCTGCTCCTGCCCCAACTTTCTCCACACACTTTCCCAGATAACATTTTTTCCTTCTGAACAGGGAAAACAAATGGCAGGAGCAGCGTTGGTGTCCCCATGGCCCACCTTCTGCAAATGGCCTGGATAACAGCAACCATTCAGACAGGAGTGGAAATATAAACAGTACATGGGGATGGAGGACCCCAAACCACCTGAGTAGACATTTGGCCCGAATGATTGTGGGAGAGAGGAAGACAAACACCAGCCAGATCAAAGATGGTACATGGGCTTGTAACCCAGATGTCCTCTCAGTGTGTGCAGGTAAGACTGTGTATGTGTGGGAGAGGATGACTAGAGCTCTCTGAGGTAAGTGGAGAGGGGCGATCTGTAGATATTAATAACATCTGGAAGTGTCTAGAACTCTGGCTTCTCTCTCGTGTTACTGATACAGATCTCAAATGAACAGTTCACTGGTTGCTGGTCAATTCTGTGTCAGGAAAAATCAATAAGCCACTTTGATCCATGTTCAGCATTCAGGACATGAAGGGAACAGTTTTCTCTGGGACAGAGGCACCATTCCAAAGGTGCTTCCAAGAGCTGCCCTCCCAGCCGGAGCCCTCATGCTCTGCCTGCACAGCCCTGGCAAAGGGAATTCTGAGGTCAATGTTTGAGGAGCAGGTTGGGCACCTTGGGATCGGCAGGGAGTTGTCAGGGCCACCTGAGATTGCAGTGCCTGAGTTTTGTGTCCTGTCGGATGGGAGGGAATTCCAGCTCAGCTGTCAAAGGTGTATGTGATCCTACTGAAGTCATGTTTCTTGGAAGAAGATGGCTAAGGAGAGTCCACTGGCACTATTTACGTTTGTGGAAATCATTCAGCATGGTTAGTCCAGAATCCCAAAACTATCCTCTCTCCATCCAGGGGATTCCACCCTCTCTTCTGTTTGCCTCCCACGTGTGTGGCAATAAACAGGACCCCATGCACTGCAACTGTTGGGATTCACAGTAAGTTTTCCTCCCTGCTAATTTTAGTTGTTCCTCCCTTTGTTTTATGTACTTGCCATATTTGGGGGCACCAAACATGCAACATGTTGAGGATGCTTGTGTTGTTTCATCCACATGAAGGACTTCTGAAAGGCCATTGGAGTGCTGCCTCCAGCTCTGGGATCCCCAGCACAGGAGGAACATGAACGTGTTGGAGCAAGTTCAGAGGAGGCTGAGCTGAGTTGGGATTGTTCAGTCTGGAGAAAAGAAGCTTCGGGGTAACCTAATTGTGGCCTTCCAGTGCCTGAAGAGAGCCAACAAGAAAGATGGAGAAAGGCTATTTACAAGGGCCTGGAGTGACAGGACAAGGTGAAACATCTTCATAATGACAGAGGGCAGGGTTAGATGGGATATTGGGAAGAAGTTCCCCCCTGTGAGGGTGGTGAGGCCCTGGCACAGGTTCTCCGGAGGAGCTGTGGCTGCCCCATCCCTTGAAGTGTCCAGCGCCAGGTTGGATGGGGCTTGGAGCAACCTGGTCTAGTGGAAGACGTCCCTGCCCATGTCAGAGGGTTGGAAGTGGGTGGGCTTTAAGGTCCCTTCCAACCCAAACCATTCTATAGCAGAAGGGACAGGCACTACCCTTTCACTGCTGGATTTCGGCACTGTGGCTGCAACTGCCGCACTCTGGGAATTCTGTCCCTGGAAAGCACACGGGATGGAGTTGTGTCTCTTCATGAATTCCTACGCAGGTTGAATTTCAAGCCTTGTTTTTGCTTTTATAAACAACGTATTTTAGTTTGCCTGACAAATAATGATAATTGTGTTCTATTATTTTACACATCATAAAGAAAAAGATTAATGGAAACTTTTTCCTCATTTTCAACAGCCATCTTGAGCACAGGGCTCTTCTTATACCTGAGCCTTAAAAGGAACATCAGGTTTAGATTTTATTTAAAAACTACCACATTAAATAATGTGTGAATATTAGGTTTATTTCTAAGCCAGAACAAATTATTTATTTTTTGGTTGATCCAAGTCTCAATTCTTTGGAAAAAAAAAAAAAATCTAAAACACTTCTTCAAAATTTTACATATTCCCTTTATTTCTGATGGATCTGGTAGCTGGGATTGTATTTCATATAATTATTTCTTTCATGCTTATCAGGTAGAAACCGTTTTAGTTTATTTAACTTTCTGTTTTCATAATGTATTTCCCATCAGACAGTTTTGGAAGTTTATTTGGCTGGTCTTCACTCTTCCTCAGATGATGAACAGGCTGTATGAGAGAGACAGAGACTCAAGCAGGAAAGGAAATGCTCAAACTATAAATGTCATTTTAACAATCTCATAATCTCATTTCCTCATTGAAGTTTACCTGGGAGTCCCATTTTTTTTTTTTCTGCTTTAGCTGTGCCACTATGCAAAAAGGAACTCAAACCACGTGTTGCAATTCTGTGGTATTGTGGTGACATGGAGCATCCCTTTCCTTTCAGAGTTTAGTATTTATAAGACAGCCAGCACTTTGCTTCCTTCAGATTACAAAACCAACCTGGCTGACAACTTCACTAAAGGTGTCACAGGAAAAGGTGAGAATTCCTTTCTTCTCTTACTCTTATATCAGCTGCTTCAGATAAAACTAATGAGATAAATAAGTATTTATTTAAAAGTGTATTTAAATAACTTTCATGACATTTGTCTCAGGACAGTATTTAGACTGTTCATGTCCCTGAAGTTTAGCACATAATGTACATAAGTACAAAGCTCCCAGAATTGTTATCTGTATCATCAGATAATAATCTCTTTATCTCACCAATGTTGGTGCTGCCGGGGTGTGAACTTTGACAAATATGTACTTATGGTCAGGCTGTTCCATTGACTTGGCCATGCCTGGAGCTGGGACTGCAGGAGAGATGGCTCTGGAGACACCACAGAGCCCCTTCAGTGCCTAAAGGAGCTCTGAGAGACAGGAGAGGGACTTTGGACAAGGGGCCGGAGTGACAGAACATGGGGAATGGCTTCACACTGAAAGAGAGTGGGTTTAGATTGGATATATGTGAAGAACTTCTCCCCTGTGAGGGCAGTGAGACATGTCATGTCACGTTCCAATGACAGAAATCAGCATCTTTTCAGAAGGTTGCAGAATGTAGTTTTCTTTTGGAAATTCCAGATAAGTCTGTCTGCAGCATGCAAATATCAGCTAAGAGTGTTTGCCTTGTAACAAAGCAATACACTGCTAATAACATATTATATATCTTCGAGGTGTTTTCCAACCTAAATGATTCTGTAATTGGCTGCTCAGTAGTAACTGATTTTTCACTGGGGTTCATGTCCCTCTCAGTGCAGCTGCAACAGGAGCTGGTTTCTCTGCTAACCATCCTCCAGATACTTTACTTATAGCTTCTGGTACCATTAATAGCTGTGTCCAAATCCAAAGGGCAATGGCCCAGTGACTGCTGATTTCTGACCAAGGTTAAGGACTGCTCCTAACAGCAGGAGTTGCCAGTGAGAAACAGATTCTGATTTCTTCAGTACACTCTCAAGAAATCATGAGGATTACTCCCCTTCAATTAAAAAAAAAAAGGGCTGCTTTTGAAGGAAAGAAACCAGACTACTTAGTTTTGTGGTTTTTCATGTGCATTTGGACTCCCATGGTTGTCAGAATAGGCTTTGAAAGCTATATTCACCAGTCTTTTTGTAACTCATTTTCCTATTAATTTGTCTTAATCTCCAGTTAAAAAAGGTCTGGAAGGGTATCGAAATAACTGTTATTTCAATTTTTATGCACCCAGTGGTTACTACAATATTTGCCAAATGTATTTGATGTTTTGTGAAGAGATCTAATAGTATTTTGAATAAGTTCAGGATGAATATGCATTTACATATTGTAAATACAGCTACACACTTGCACAGCAACAGTGATCCATTTATCCAGCCCTATCTGCAAATAGAGCTGTGACACTGAATCCATAGGAATTTTGCCTGAAATTGCTTGAAAAATTAATTAAAGTGTGCAACCTGAGGTGGACACTGGAGCAGTTAGGCAAGGGTCAGTGTTGACACCAGGTCTACACTGCATTATTGACTCTGCTGTCACTTGTTCTCACAGAGATGATGGGGACAACAGTCCAGCAAAACCCTTCATCAGATCCTTCATTTTATTGATGATCTTTTGTTTTAATAGGACTGCTGACGTGCTTAACCAAGGAAAAGCTTTGTATGAGCGAAATTTAAGGTCCATTGATCCTTTAGACCAGGGCCTCGTTGGCCTCACTGGCGTCAGCAGGATTTTTCTTGCATGAGGAATATTTAACCAAAGGATCTGAGGATGCTTCTGAGCTCCTGTCCAAGTCAGATCAATGCACACAATTTCCTCTAAGCTCCACGATTGCTCCTCTAAATTGACTAGTGGTGAAAATAACAAGTGGATCAAAATCTTGGTTTACAAACCTGATACTCAATTTTTATGTAATCCAAGAGTTCTAAGAACAGGAGAATGTTTCTTATTTCAGTGAGACTGACCCTGTCTTGTTGTCCAGCATGAGCCTGATTTCAGTGCACACTCAGGCAACCTCAGTGAAGTTCAGTAATTTATGTTTTCCTTACAGATGTCTCACCTGCTCTGTGCCTCACTTTCACTGTTTTTCTTTGCTGCCCTACTGGAAGCTGTGCAGTGGAAACTTGGGGAAAATGGTAAGCAGATCTTCACCTCCTGAGACCCCCAGCTGCCTGCAGGACACAAGCATTTCAGAATTACAATTGTGGCCACATGCACAGTATTTGTTAATTATCTTAGGCCAAGGTTCTTCCTATGGGGTTTTTTTAGCCAATTAATTGGAGTTAATGGAAGAAATATTTAGCAGTTCTAAAATGTCATACAACAGCGTATGTGCAGTATTTGCATTAGCAACTGTCTTGTTTCCTATTCCTTCTTCTCTTCAGTCATAGAGCCTGGAGGCAGAAACAGCCTCTTGTGGCTTAGGTAACAGTCCAAAAACAAACACGTGAAGATTTAATTGAGGGGGGAAAAATCTGAGTAAAACTTAAAACCTAGAAATAGTTTATCAACTTTTCTGGTGAATAACTCAAATGTAAATATACTTATAAAAATACAGGGTCAGTAATAAACAGTTCTTTTGAATAATTTACCAGAAAAATGGGCTAAATTCAGGTAACCAAATTTGCTGTTCTTATTCACTCAGTGTAGCTCCATAACCCAAGTTGCCTTCCAAGCAATTGTCCAAAAAGAAGGACTCAGCTCAACAAGAAAAAAACATCTTCAATCTGATTGTGTTTGATTTCTAAAAAGGAATTTAATTACTTTCCCCCATATATTTATAGTTTCAAAAAATTATTTATCCTGTGGGTTCTCTGGGCAGTATCACAGTGTTGAAAACTGCAAATGTGTTTGTCAGCATTGGGAGTAAACTTTGGGTTTGAGTCTGTAAGAATCATCTTGCTTGTGTTTCAAATGTCCATAAGCACTTTGGGAAATTTCCAAATTTCCTAGAGCTAAAGGTTTTCTGCAGTTTAGATTGGGTGTTTGACAGGTATTTCTTAGTGTTTCCCACTTGTGGTAAAGCCTTAAAGCTCTTATTCTGGTGGTGGAATAATCTGGGGAGAAGGTCCAAGAGATCACTGGAACTCACTCAGAGCTCAGTGGAGTGTTGAGCTCCAGGACAGTAGAGCTGAAGAAAAGGGCTCAGTCCAACCTCCCCAGTGGTATGTGTGAGCAGCTGCTAATTTCTTCCTCTGCTGTGTCCAGTGTATGTCATAGAATCCAAGTGGAATGCTGAGACACCAGCTACAAGAGTGGAGCTCACCTGTAACACGTCTGATGAAGAAGTTTACTGGAAAAAGGACTCGGAGTGGAAAGGAAAAGGAAAGACACTGATTGTTGAAGTGAAGGAGTTCCCAGATGCCGGAAACTACACCTGTCTGACAGCGAATACCCATGAAATCCTCAGCTATAATTTCTTCCTCATAAGTAAAATTGACTCCAGTGGGGAAATGATAAGGTCGATTCTGAAAAGCTTTACAGGTAGGGAGGATGATGGGATGGTCCTTGCTCAGTTTTGGGCACTGAGAGTAAGAGGGAGCTCTCTGGAAATGTGTGAGAAATACCCACTTTAAAATAGGTTCTCTCAAATGCTTTATTGACAGTGGGAGGCAAATAATTCCTTCAGTGGCTCTGTAGTCACAAACACAGGGGTTTGCCAACTGAACAGCTGCAGGATTTCTTTGTGGAAGGAACAGTGGATTTGTCTGTGTAAATCTCTTCCTGACAGCTCTTTGCCACAGCCTGGGGGTGCTCTGGCTCCTGTCAGTACCACATCAGTGTGGTGCCATGTGAACCAGCCTTTGGCCACCACTTGTGGTTATTTGGCTCTGTAACTACACGTGGCTGCCCACGGGGAAGCCTCAGACTGTGTCTGCCTCTGAACTCACCTGCCCAAATAGACAGAAGTCTATTGAATTACTGTTTTCTCGCTGCTTTGACCATTTCAGCAAAAAGAGTAAATAAATCATGTTTTCTTTCTTTTTCCATCTAGAGCCAAAGTTGACATTTTTAAAATGCGAGGCAAAGAACTACTCTGGAATTTTCATATGTTCATGGATGACAGAAAATGAGAGTCCAAATGTGAAGTTCACCATCAGAAGTGCAAAAGGGTAAGAGCTTGTACTTTCCTTAACAAACTCTTTGTGTTACTCTGTGTAGGAGATCCTGGATTTTAGGATGTTTAGGACATGTAGAAGGGAAGAAATTTCTCTTTCAGAGTCTGAACATCTGCAAAATATTTTGAGCCATCATGGGGACTAAGTTAATGAATAAGGGCATGGAAGTCACTCAGAAATTAATAAAGATTTGACAATGGAATGGCCCCCACTGGGCTGTTTCAGCCACAGAATAACTTAAGCAATAGCAAAACAGTCTGTGGAGGGGAGAGAGGAAGTTGAGCCAAAAGCAGAAACAACCACAGCACTGAGTCCCCTCTCTGCAGAATGAAGGGAGTGGGAGGCTGCACCCACGACAGAGGCCACATGCCCACTGACAAGTCTCTGCTGAGGAACACGGCAGAAACCTGGGAGGGAAACTGTGATGGGAAGCTTGGGGGGATTTCCTGCCTCCCACCACTCCTGAGGGTTTCTCCAAAACATGGGGTGCTTCAGCAAAGGTCACTTCAGTTTGTTAAAGAAGAAACAACTGCACAGTGTTTTAGTTTGCTGAATGCACAACTAGAAGCAGATTCAGGTAGTATTTTACAGATGAGTTTTGGTATTTATTTCCCGGTGGATACTTCTCAACCATCCCACATTTCTTCAACAAGGATTTGGAGAGGGTGAAGAAACAAAGATACTAGTGCTTGCCATGGGATGGTGGCAATAAGAAATGAGGTATCCTGCTTTAGATTTAAACACAAATTCCTTCTGCTAAGGCAAGGGATGTGATGTGGTTGTGATTTTACATTAATATGTCCTACAGCATTGAAAATGTAAGAACTCCCACTGAGCTTTTTCTGCAGCAGATGAAGCGCAGCCATGAAATGATACAAACAACATCAAAACACTACCTTACCTAACCTTACAACATTACATGTTGTTGTGGCAACACATTATCAGAACCGACCAGCATTCCCAGTCCATTTCTGTTGTGTGTCCAGCCCCCAGGGAGATGTGACCTGCAGTAGCCCCGTGGCTCATACTGATGGATCAGTGACCAAATACACGGCTCAGTGCCACAAAGTAAACTACTGTCCCTTTGCTGAAGAGCACCAGCCCATTGAGATGTTCCTGGAGGTCATTGACGAGGTGGAATACGAGAACTTCACCAGCACCTTCTTCATCAGAGACATCAGTGAGTAGACCAGGAATCATGATTAATTCTTAGCTTTACTCTTTCTGCTGACAGTGGAACTAAAGGTAGCTGATCACACCAGCCTTGGGAATCCCTGCCCTATTGTACTGTAAATATGCATCAATGCCCCAGTTACAGGAACAGGGGAAACATGCCATAGCAGCAGCCTGGAAGAGGATGAGGAAGTGAAGAAGCAATATCTTCCTGACTTTGACCTCAACCCTCTCAGGCCCACATGTCCCAGAAGAGTCTGTAGCCTCCTCTAATAGATGGGCATGTTTTAGAAGGGGTATGTGGAAGAAGTCAGAGAACAACCAATAACCCAGCAGGCTCTTCTCTGACAACTGGTTAAGGCTATGGATGCTTCCCTCCTGATCCATTCCTACAGATGGGCATCCAGGGCAGGTTAATAGAAATGGACAAGAATAAGAGGACTATAAATTGTGATCATGATGTCACAGGGCACAGGAAAATGAGCCAGTATCCTAAAGAAATAAATGTTTGTCAAATGTCTTAATAGCCAGCAGGGGTTGAAGATATGCCTCTGTGTCCAACAGAGCCCTCTGCAGCCCTTCAGGTGACAAAAAACCCCATGATCTTACCCAGAGATATTCTGGGAATGTGCTTAATTTTCTGTGAGAAGCACACAAGGCAGTTCTTATACATCATATCTACTCCTCTCTTAATCTCCTGGAGTCTCCCAAAACTCATTCCTATAAAACTAATCCAACAACATCCACTATTATGTTGCTAATGTGAATTAATTACCTTTGCATTTTCTCTTGCAGTAAAGCCTGACCCACCCCAATGTCAGTATGTGGCCACAAATGGAACAGTGACCTGGAAATACCCCCAAACATGGAGCACCCCAAAGTCCTACTTCCCTTTGACTTTCAAGGTCAAAGTTAAAAGCATAAAGAAACGCACAAACCAGGTAGAAATACAACATCTGAAACACAATTTTCTTGCTTGAACAGACAGTATAAATAATATAATCTTTATATGCAAGAATCAAAAACTAAAATTAAAGAAAAGGTGCTGAGTCCCAAATGTGGCAAGTTCTGTTTTGGCAGAAAAAGACCTTCCCAGTTCTATGAGTAGTAAGATCCCTGATGTAACTGAGGAAAGAAGACCCTGCCCAGCATTGCATAGCTGTGCTAGCATAAGAAAAGTATTTACCAATTCATCAGTGTGGTCATAATGTGGGGAAATCTCAATTTCCAAATCAAGAAGACTCAGATCTGTTACACAGATTTCCTGGATAGGATTTCTATTTAGAAATTTATAGGACTTTATAGGAGAAAGGGAAATAAGGAATCTATGATCCATTTGGGAGCATTTCTGTGCATCCTGTGCTCTTTGCCACTCAATTTCTAGTTAGTTGTTATCTAAACATTGTTCCTCTGTGTCAGTTTTAAATTCCAAATGGTCTGACTTCCTTTGCTGATGCTCATGACCACACAATGGTGATGGTGACTTGCCTGGGTTGGAAAAGAATTGGAAAGACTAGTTGATCACGGGGCAGGACCTGGACTGCAGTGCTGCTCTTCCCTGGTCCAGTGGTCAGAAAAGCAAACAAATGTCTTGATCATCCCAGTTTGTCAGGGGATTAATCCAAAGACATTGCGTATTCCCCTGCGGATGGAATCCACCCCCCCAGCACCAGCAGATGGGGCCATTTCCCCAGCGCTGATTCCTTGATTTTGGTAGCGTTGGCTCCCGTGATCCCCTTGGAGGGGAAACTGCAGGGTCCGCAGATGCTTCTTGTATCAGCCACAAGTCCTTAGTGGGAATTTCAACCATAGTGAAAAGGACTAACCTCTGTCTTTTAGGGTTCTCACTCTGGGAGAAGAAGAAGAAAGAAAAAACCCCAGATAATTAAATAACCCCTTTGTTATTTTAATGAGTGTTTCAGTTTGGGGTTTGGATCCCTTCAGAACACCAACTTCAGTGGAATATGAGCTGTTTAACTGGTTTCTGCTGAAACTCAAGTTCTCACATGGGCTGTTTAGTTGGTTTCTGCTGAGGCTCAAGCTGTCACAAGCCCTCGGGACTTTGCCACCTGTGGGTGACGCTGGTGGCTGTCAAACACCAGATTGCCTTTGGGGGTTTGAGTGGCACGGGCTTGTTGGAACCCTTCTGGCGCTGTCTGGTATGTTCTTCTCAACCTTTACACCGCTCTGAAGGAGCTGTGCCCTGTCCACAGGTCAATGACACTGACGAGACCTCGATCCACCTTCCAAACATTGGGCCAAAGGATGAGATCTCCGTGCAGGGCAGGGATCGTTACTACAGGTCATCCTGGAGCGACTGGTCCTCACTCTGCAGGTGAGGCTTCAGGAACCTCCTACGGGAGAAGCAGGGGTGTTTGCTCACCTAGAACACTATGGAGTCTAGGCATTTTTTTTCTAATTCTGAAAAAAATAATTGATTTTGCATTTCCTCATAACTATTTTTGTCCCCTGTTTGTTTAGTTTTCATGAAACCCTGATCCCCATCATGGTGTGGTCTTGTGGACTACAAATCTGTGTCTGAGGAGAATTAAGATAATTCTTATGTAAATTGCTTTCTCTTATTTTACAGATAACAAGTAAGAAATTCCAGGAGGATGGCACAATGCTCCTAAAGAGCAAAGAATGAATTATCACAAGAATATAAGCATAATTTGAAGAAAAATCTGCATTTGAGATTATTAAGAAGCCACAGCATATCTTTTTTTTTTGTAAGAGACGAAGATGTTCCTGATTTTTGGCAGCTCTTAAATTCCCCAGAGAAGAGTAACACCTTTAGCATACATCATGTTACATTAACATGATTTTGATATGCTGCTGTCAGCTATTATTTCAGGTTCTGCATATTATTATATTGCATTTATTTAATACGTATTTATTTATTTAATATTTATTTCTCCATTTAATATTTATTTATTTATTTATTTATGTTAATTTTTTTACATGACTTGCAAGGACAGTTGATGGCAGTTACTACTCGAACCATTTCATATGTTATTTGTAAAGTAACTTCCTGAAAGAACTGTTTTGATATTCCATTATTTCATGGTTTGATTATTTATCTATTTAATTATTTATTTTTATTTATTTTTGTTGGCATGTGTAAGCATAGAAAGCCTTGGCTGTTTGACTGCTTTGGTTAAGAGTCCTGTTCCCACCTCTCATGAACACGAAGGGATTGGGAGCCAGGACCTGAATTTAACCCCTCCTAAACAACCCCCTCTTCCTCCACACTTGGGGCTCCTTGAGCCCTTTACTCAGGGATCCATATGTGTCCAGTGCATCTCCTGCAGTGGAATTTACTGACAATAAAATGAATTCCAACTTCTGTGCCACAGGGCACAGGAGTCAGGAACCTGCAACTCCAACCAAGGCAGCTGAAATTACACCTGCACTGTATCTGATGCTTCAGGGACCAGTTGCTGATAGGTTATATATGTGGATGTTAAGCATCTAATTGAAGTCAGGGGTTTGGAATACAGATTTTTATAGTTCATTTTGAAAGTCTTTCCCTACTAATGCAGTGTGGTGGTGTCTGCCCAGAACTTTAGGTAAACCACCTCAAGTCCAGCTTCTGAACTGCTCACAGAGTAAGTTCCCAGGTCTGGAAAGGGGCAGAAGCACATGTTGAAGCCTTTGCATTTTTCATAGAATCATGAAATGGTTTGAGTTGGAAGGGACCTTAAAGATCACCCAGTTCCACCTCCTGCCATGGGCAGGGACACCTTCCACTAGACCAGGTTGCTCCAAACCCTGTCCAACCTTGGACTTGAACACTTCCAGGTGTGGGGCAACATTTGTCAAAATACCTGAGTCCTGACTTACAGGAGGCCGAAATAGTGAAATATCTTTTATGATTCAGACTTCAATCCCTGATAAAGTGAAATTAAAGAAATACTTTCATTGCAACCATGTTACTTCTTTTTTTTCAGTCTTAGCTGTGGTGGTAATTTAAGATATTTAAACGTTGAAATGTGTGAGGTATCTGATATTTCAGAAAACTGTTTACAATCTAGCTAGAAGTGCTGGTAATATTTATTAAGTTTATCTGTCTTATTTTGCTATAAATGTAATTAAGTGTGCTTGTTTTTATGAGCTAGTAATAAATGCATCTGAAAACAAGAAAATTTGGTTTGCTTGTGATTTTTTGAGAAGAATGGTTTGTGTCACTCTTTCTTACCAGAATGTTATACACTATTCCTGTGATAATGTCAGTAGGGCCAAGTAATTATTATTGATTAATACTAACAAATTCATGGCCTGTAAAACTGTGCAGGACAACCCAGCAAAGTGACAACTGAGACAGCAGGATCCCCTAAACCCTCTTCTGCAGGCCAAGAGAACACTGATGTTCTCTGGTCTTTGTGGTCAGGAGGTTTGCAGCTGAAACCACCTGACATAGATCTTGAGGTCTTTGAGGTTTTTTTTCTGATCCTGATAGCACAGTGTTCAGAATTCATAGGATCTTCATGTTCTTCAGATATTTGGGTTGAAACCTTGGCACCATTAAAACCCGTCACTGAAACTTCTCATTAACTTGGCTCCAGCTCAGTTTCCATTCTCTGGACTACTCAGGCTAAATTTATGAGTATCCTGACAAAGATTATATTGATCTAAGTTAGTGCTTGGACTTCTCTTTACTAAGTGCTCTCCTTGCTGCACTGTAAGTAATCTAGAAACCTTTGATAAATGTCACAATGCACAGACTCAGGCTGCACAATGTACAAAACTGCCCCCAAAACTTTAGATTGCAAAATCAACGTTTCTGAAATAAAATTAGCTAAATTTATTCCTGAGGTTCCTGAGGTATGAGAGTTATTAATTGTATAGATACATAAGTGTCTTATGCTGGACCTACTCCTGACTCCGTGTCCCTCCATTTTCTGGGAAGGGGCAGCTCCTCCAGCTTTCTGTTCGTACTCATCACTCGACCGGTGGCTTTAGGTTTTGCCCACCACACCTCCCTAAGTCTGCACTAAACAGAGACTGACTAATTCCCTTCAGGGCTTTTTGTGGGTGCTCCTCATCTTAAGGAATGCTTGACAAATAGTTGGTGTCCTTAATGAGGCACTAATAGGTTACAGTAGGCACTTGCTATCCTCTAAGTGCTTCAGCTGGGCAAGCAGGCACTTGCTTACAGCAAAAGGGGGAAAAAAAGCTTATGTCTACTTAAGGGTTCTGTGGAAGAATGCAGACTTCAGGTCCAAATGCTTCATATCCACCCCTTCTTCCATGCTGGCCTTCATCCTATCCCTCTTCTTTATACACTGCAGATTCTCTTTTATAAAAATAATAGGTTTGGGTTGTTTGTTTTTTTTTTTCTTTTTCTTTTTAAAAAAGGGAAACCCAATGTATATGCTCCAAGCTTGTTATGAGAGATGAAAAAACCTTAAAAGAAACCTTTCTTCAAATATGCCTTTTTGACTGATTGCAGCAGGACAGAACTTCAAAGTGCTGGAAACTGCATCTTAAGGCAATGTAGAACTGGTCCTATTCAACGTTCACTGTCCAATACATTCAGCCTAAGTGTTAAGATGTTAATGCTTGCTTTGTTTCTACCTGTGAAGAATCAATTTAGAACCTTAAGTGGTATGACACTAAGTAACTCAAAGGATCCACGAGTTCCTTGCAGGATAACAGGTACTGCAGCCTTGTATTGTACCTCAGAGGTATCCGAAGATACTAAGAAAAACATAAAGCTCAGCTCCAGCCTTTGCAGAGTGGTGTTGGGTTTATTTTTTACTTTCTGAAATAACACATAAATCCTTCGTCTGGAATCTGCCCTGGCTTGACATCTGCAGTGTTAAAGAAAGGCTCCTTTGATCTCTCTAAAGGTGTGGGAAATGGGAAACTCACCTTCCTTCAGGCAAATACTGTTTTGGCCCAGTTTGATGCCTTAACAAACACATCACTTGATTCTCAAATCTTCCATTGAGCAAGACTTCAAAAGTCTGAGACGTTAATTGCACATGGGAGGACAACCCAACCCGCCCACCCAGAGCAGGACGGAGGGAGCCCGTGAACCGCATAAACATGCACTGGCATCACTGACATGGGGGACCATGGGATCTGCCTTGGCTTGTGCATTCTTCAGAGGTTTCCGTGGTGTGTAAGAATATGGGTTTTTAGCTATTCCACGTGCCGTTTTTTCAGCTCTGTTGACGTCTTCAATGGGAGGCACTCCAGCAGATGAATGGGGACAAGTTACTGCTCTGGAATGCAGCCACAGAACACCCTCCCATGCAGAATAAAGCAGGCACTTAAGTAACCATGTGCTGTAGCAGCATATTTGGCATCCCATTCATGCTCCATTTAGCACTCCAAAACTAAAAGCAACATATAACAGTGAGAAATTGTCCTACTCTCTAATATGTTCTAATATTTTACCATACGTTACACACATTTTCTTCTTCAAAAGATCAACTTGGAGAGATAAAATTTGGGAAAAGACAAAGCATGAAGATAAAGGTAGGAAACTATGGGAGGCCCACAATTAATCTACATGTATTCACAAGTTTGCTGACTAGGTCGAAATTTCACTCACAATTCTTCAATACAGAGTATTTCCTATAAATTTCAGAATCAGTTTTAGGTATGATGAAGAAGCCTTACTTAACTGGCTTTGGGAAGCAAGCATTCCTAAACAGATCTGAACACTTGTTTTCCAATGAACATGTTCTCCCAGTAGGTAAAACTGTGCTACTCTACTGTCCATGCCTGCTTTGCCAAACACTAACTGATAAGGACAAATACGCCACAGAGTCCCCGAGCAGCTGCCTGCCAGCAACACATGACATTCACCTGTGGGAATCACAAAATCAGTTCCTTGGCATGGGTTGCTGGTTGCTGGTTCCTCACACCCCACACCCCACACCAATCACTAAATCCATTTTAGATGGCCAGTTTAGAACAGATCCATCTTTTAGTATCTCAAATGGTCGCTGGATAACCTGTTCCTATGCTTGACTGCTCTCATTGTGAAATTTGTTTTCCTCACATCTAATTAGAGTTTCTCTTGCTGCAATTTGCACTGTTCTCTCTCTTCCTTTCACTGTGCAGCTCCAAGAAGACACTGGCTCCTGTCTTCTCTGTATGTCCTGAAAGAGGAGCTGAAGACAACAAGACTGCTGTCTTTCTCCAAACTGAGCAAACCACTTCTTTCAAACTTTCCTAGCATAACATGTGCTTCATCCTTCTGGACACCTGGTGATCCTTCACTGGTTCTCATCCAGTATTACAGTGCCTTTCTTGTGCCAGGGAGCCCAGAACTGTACCCTGAACACCAGATGCAGCCTCATCAATGCTGAACTTGATAATTACAGTCTTACTAATACAGCCCTGTGTGCAGAGCTGAACCTGTGCACTACAGGGGCAAACCACTGACTCGCATCCAACACCATGAAAACTGGTCTCTTCTCTTAATCTGCTTTTGCAAAATCTTGAACACAGCACTCTGATCTAAGTGAACTTCCAGTCTGCCTGAGAATGACAGGCTTCAAGTTGTCAGACCAGCTCCATATGAAGAGCTACCAGGACAAACAACAAGTTTGGACAAGAAAGATGCCTCAGATAACACATTTTTGCAGTCAAATAGTGACTATTTTCTCCAGCTGGATGGTGTGCATTCTGCCTGCTCTTAAAGCAAGGAATAGAGATCCAGGGACTTTGGTGTCCTTTTAAACTGGAGTTGTAGTAAGTTTTCAGTGGCATTGATTACTCCTTACTAAGTTTCGGTTTGAGATTCTGCATGTGAGTAATACCTCACTGCAGAAAGTGAAACGGATTGTTGCTCTCTGAGTAGGGCATTTTTCTTCCCAAAGCTCTATGTCAGCTTTGATACTTCAAAACACAAAAATCTCCTGGACTCAAGCAGCAACCCTACTTTGAGTGAGCTGGTGTTTGTACACCCTACAATATGTCACAGCCTCTCACCACAACTAGTCACTCCTATCTGAGTGATCTGGGCAAGCCCTATGAAGCTTAAGGTCCACTGTTCAGGAAATGAATCTTTATTTGATTCAAAAGTTCTAACCAAAACACCTAAATATTGCTAGAAAGAAAACATTCACCCCATGAGTTTCCTGACATGGGGAACAGAATAAGCATTAGGAATCCTTCCAACAGAAAGGTAACTGTCAAATGCTGAGAAAAATCTCATTTAAAATCCGCCTCCCTTTTTGGTCCCCTCCCAACTCCAAAAGTCATCTCTTTCTGCACTAGTCTCAGAAAATCTTCCTAATTCAACTTAGCAGACTTGAAGCAGACGTTTATACTCTTCTGCTGGAGGGATGGGATGGATATTGTGGTTGCATCAGACAGGACACTCTGGAGCATGGAATTAAGGCAAGAAGCACAGCAAGAGTGACAGATTTCCTCATACCCATGTCAAGGAACTGGCGTGTTCTGTCAAGCTGCAGTTTTACAGTTTCAAGATATCCTCAAGAGTCTTGTTTGCTTAAAACTATTCACATTAGGAGTAACTTCCGGCTTGTTTCGAGTTTTGCTCTTGTTGCCTAATGTTGGTAATTGTCCACGAACCAATGAACATGTCCTGAATACTCTCAACAAGTTTGTACATGCTCTTTGCCAGGCTCTTCGGAAAGGTTTTGGGCTCTCCAGTACAAAAATTTCACTGACATCCCAAAGCAGAAGAACCCAGACCAACCCCAGTGTAAACCACAGCCTGTCTTGTCATCTCAGTCTCACAGGGACTTGCAGAGATATCCAAGAAAAATTAAATATTAAATCACTGAAGTAAGGGCATTAAAAAAACAAAACAAAACAAAACAAAAACCCCAGGCCTCCAGCTCAAAACAGATCTTTACCTACCCAAGAACTTGAGTTTGATGTTATTCATATTTTTCATCCCATTAAGTGATGAGAAATTAGCCATTTATTAATTACTTATAATCATTAAAGACAAGATGATACTTCTCCCTCTTGGGATGAGTTAGTGGGGCCCAAGGTCTAACCTCACCCCCTAAAACCTTCTCTGTAAAGAACTTACAGTTCCTCTGTCTTACTGAACTTCACACATACTTAACTCCTTGCAATGAGGGAAGGTGATCACCGAAATACCTGTGAATTGTAGAGGTGTGCAGGGATCTTTCAGTCTGTACAATTACACTGCAAATCCCTAAGGCAAGACAATTCTGAAGGGACGGGTGTAAACCAAACCATCATCTCAAAACTCCACATTACTTTGAACTTTATGAAAACTAAGACTCAGATCTGAGTGTCCCATTGTGATCCACCCCCTAAGCTGTATTATGAAAGACAGAAAATAATGCCTATTGATTAAGTCACTAACACACTGGTATGTTGTATTTGTTTAAAGAACCCCTCCTCTTGTGCTGGAAATAGGAAAACATGAGAGGGGCAGGCAGAGGAATCTTGTCCATATCTCCATGACAGCAAACCAGGCAGTAACCCAGGAGGATGCCCAGTGGCTGTGAACTCATCCCTGCTCTTTGCCAGGCAGTGCCATGTGGTATCTTTGCTTTTTCTCTCACAAACTATTGGTTCTGGTCTCTAAACTGGTGGAATTTTAAAGGAAGAAGAACATTGGAACACTGAAGGATCCTCTGGGCTGTGTGCGAAGTTGAGGGTGTTCAAATGAACCCTGGAAGGGCTCATGGCACAAGGTTTGTTTAAAACATCAACTTTAAACAGAGCTCCAGAGCTCACAGGCAGCTCCAAAATGTCGAGAGAAAAGGAATCAAGCACTCCACCTCTACAGGGATGAATCTTTCGGAACACACCCTGTAAGAATTATTTTTTCCCTGGGAATTATGTTCAGCTCTAAGAGTCAATATGGCAATAACAGGCCAGCAATAAGTAACCACCTCACTGAGTCACTCCTTGGACTCGCTGATGGAGATGGAACAGTTAATTAGGCAAGGGGCTTAGCCAGGGAACAATATATCTGCTCTATCAACACAATCCATGCTGGGACACTCATCTTTGCCCTGTACTTATGACCTTCACGTTGTAGAGGAGACATTCTATTGACACTACATGGGCAACACCTTCTTCTAATTGCATTCTGTGGATGGGGATTTCATCACCAGGGTTCCTGCTGCTTGTGTGTGTGTATATAAATATCTGCTCCCACAGACACATGGACACACACTGGAGCTAAACGTGCTGGAATACTTGGAGGACAGGCCAGCTGTGCAACAGGCCAAGAACCCCTGCTTGCCATGAAGATCACAGTAGTCTTTGTGCTCCTCGCTCTGGCAGTTCTTTGCTTGGCAAGTGAGTAACCTCCTGTACTTTCTGATACATTATAGTTCTTATGTCCAAGCACTGCAAGCTTCTCAGTATTGGGACAGTGAGCAATGGTTCCTGGACCTGCCTGGGATAGGGAAAGTCAAATTTTATGCTAGTGCTCTGTTTGTCAAACACTACTGCACCAGCTGTACAGTTTCTGACTTCAGTGGATAAAACCTGTTCGGTGGTGGTGGTGTGAATCAGAGCTGCACTCTGCACTGGGACTAAAAAGAACTGTAAAGCCTCAGAACTACAGCTGGTTTTACCTACTTATTCTTAAATTCCTGTCTGAGAAGGGAGCTTGGAGATGATGAGGTCATTCTCCTGCCAAACAGACCCAGCAGTGGACAGTTGATTATGAACAGGACACATAATGTGGCTGTGAATCACCTTTCAATACTGTTAGTTTGTCAGGCTGCAGAGTGTTTTGTTCTGTAATAAAATAGGGAGCTGAGAGGAATTTCTTGAGCCTTTACTTGGTAATTTTATTTTTACTAAAAACTTACAGTAAATATATATACACATATATGCATATGTATTTTATAAAAGTACATTTAAAATAACTGACAGAGTCCAAATCTCTGCTAGTAGTATAGAAGTTTCAAAGCATTAAGAATATTAAAGAAGCAAAGTAATGAAAATATTAAACCAAAAAGCATGAAACAAAAGAATCTTTTTGTACTTTGAATAGCTCTGAAAAAGTTGCTTTGAAAACTGTCTCAAAACCAAAATTCTTATGAAAAGGGACATATTAAATGAAATGGTATGATTTGATGGAAATAATCCATTCTTTCAGTGTTCCATTAACTGCAGAAAAATAAATAAATAAACACTACTTCCATAAGAATTCCAGGAAATCTCTTCCTTGAACTTTCTAGTTTGTCTGCTTTAAAACTTTATGAATCAATACTTTCTGAGCCACATCTGTTTTGCATTCACTCCCAAATGCATAGTGGCTACAAAAGGGTTACTGGAAAAAAAAATAACATCCTAAAGGTTTGGGAGAAGTGGATTAAATCTAGTCCAGTTTCAGAATAATGAAAACTCAGTCAGACCTCTGAAACTTGACATGGAGCACTCTTTATGATAGTTCTCTTGATGTTGAACAACTTTATGTGATGAGAAGATGTAATGAAATGAACTTGCAGCGGAAAGCTTAATGGCTTTAAAGATAAAAAAAAGCCACATTTAGTCCAAAATAGAAGGGCTAGAGCTGTATCGCCATAACACATTTTCCTCCTGGTCCTTCTGGACAGAAGCCTTTGCCTGACAACTTTTACCCCTGGAAGACCCAGGATGAGGATTACAGGACAGGAGAACAAATACATTCCTAAAGACAGTAACAAATGTGTCACAATAATGGAGACGTGTCAGTGGCTCTTGATTACTTTCTGGGAGGTGTAATTAGAATTGTTTTGAAGCAGCTGCTTGAAGCCCCACCTGGGAACAGGGTTCCATTCTGTGAGATGCCATGTGTGTACAAAACAGGAGCCAAGCAGTTCAAAATCCACACTGAACAGCAAGGAAAATCACTTTTTAAAGTGGTGTTATGCAAATTGGATTATCCTTATTATATATACTTAATTTTTTATTTTAATGAAAATATTATACTCACTATTGACAGAAAATCACGGTATAAAAGGAACATGTGATTTTCTTAGAGCCACATGCAACTGTTTTTATAAACTTAGGAATACAAACCCAATCATGCTCAACAACTAGTAGATCCTGAACAGACTGGCCATTGAATATAATATTGACTTCTGGGGCTTCAATATTTTTGTGGTGAAAGGGGGAACAATAGCTCCAGTCTCTTCTACTACAGAGGCTGTTCTAGCAGATGACAAAGGTTTTTAAGGTAAATAATACAATAATGCCCACTTGTTTAAGAGGTTCTTACACCTTTGTCTTATTAAACATGGAAAAGCTCTGTCATTATTTACTTTCAAGTATTTAAGAGACTCAATGTTGCTAGAAGGGCTGGGACCAATGAAATTATCCTGTGTTGGAACTGTTCATTAACTGTGGGGTTTATTTTATCTTTTGTGATTCTGTTTTATTGCAGATGCTGACAAAGAGAATGAGGTGAGTAATTTTCTATATTTCTGGATAAAACTATTTGATTTGTAACAACTTGAGGTCAGGAAAAAAACCAAACCATGTTAAACTTAAATTAATTGCTAACAATGTATTGAGATTTCAGTGAGAAATCCCCAAGTCTGAGATACGTGGTTTTCATACAGTTGCCCTGAAAACTTCCAGATATTTTTCTTTCTTATCATTCTGGGCAAGAAATTAAGCAAGGACAAGGAAAAATTTATCTGATGATGACACCATAAGGCTTTCTTGATGACTTTCGGGTCTGAAATCAGGCACCTAGAGATTTTAATTTCTCTTTGCCTATGCTGGAGTCATCCTGGGGTCAATGCTCTGAAAGAAATGAGGCACCAAGCAACAAAAATCCTTACCTGGATGAGCAGGGAACTTTCAGAGTCCAGTGATGAGTAGTAGGGAGTGAAAATTCACCCCCACACAGAACTAGATCTATATTGGCACAATTCAGGAGGAATGCCTTTATGAAAAGGGATGTCAAACATCAGAAGGGGTGCCCAGGGAGGTGGTGGAGTCAGTATTCTTGAAGACACTCCAGAAAAAAAATTGACATTTGTAGTCCCATTTTCATGTTGAAGTCTGCAATGAATATAGTCCTACTATTAAATGAGGCCTTCAGCAATTTCTTTTCATGTCAATACTTAAATTGGACTTCAATTTCACCTGGGCAGAACCTTTACCCAGTGTAAAAAGTATCAAGTACTGATACTGTGCAATAAAGAGAGTAAATCTTAAGAAATAATCTCACCTGAATTCACTGACCATTGCAACCAGGTAGGAAAAAATGCTAACACTCAGCATTTCCTCAACTGAAAAAGGGACTGTATTCTTTCCAGTGACTGTATTCCTATTCAGATGGAGAGAACAGTCCATAAAGGCGCTCAGTACCTGTCACAGGCAGCATCACACACATCTCTGATAAGGAACATGTCTTTTTTCGGGATTAGGCTCTGCTAATCCCGATGGTGAAGCCTCATTGACTGTGCTGCTCTGGAGCAGCTGACAAGCATGCCCAAAAATGTCATATATTCATTACTTCTGTAGGTGAATGGAGTATGTGAGAAACAGAAATGACACTGTATTTGCAGGTGGACTGCAGTGAATACAGGAGGTTAGAGAGAGGAAGACCCATTTACTGCGAAAGGCTCTATCAACCCTTCTGTGGCTCTGATGGAAAAACCTACAACAACAAATGTTCTTTCTGCAAGGCAGTCCTGTAAGTACAACCCTACCTAATCACTCCTGAATTAGCAAAGTCTGAGGTTAGCTGCATTATCTGGGATTTCCATTCCACTAAGTGATTTTTTTTTTCAGGGTCACTACTTTTCTGTGCCTTTGCTTAATCTTTGCAGATTAATTTTTTCTCCTGCAACTAAGATGCAGCTAATCTAAAGAAATGATCTTGATGTTTGTGTGAGGAACTTCCTATTGTAGCAGAAATTGTAGAAGTTAGACAGTAAGGATAAGAGTCCAATGAGCAACACAGGTCTAACATGATACCTGGACCAAATTTGGGTCATACAATTCAAAAGTAGTACACAAAATACCTTGCTTATTATGGGTAAAATGTATAATTTTCAAAGGAAAGTTGTTTACAAATAAGTGCCCTCCTGTCTGCAACAAAAGTTTATAGTGTTTTCTCTGTTAGTAAAGGGCTTCAGAGAGATTTCAGTGCATAACGCTGAGTTTTCTATCTGCAATATCAATGTTCTTGCCTTCCTCTGCAGGAGAAGTAGAGGTGCCTTATATGTGAAGCAAGCAGGGGTCTGCTGAAGGAGCTCTGCATGACAGAAGAGTGCTGAGAAGAGCTTCACACTGCCTTGCCACAGCCTCTCCGTTGGATTCATCCTGCCTGTGCTGATGATGCCAAACCAAGCACAAAGTCAGCTTTTCACCTGTGTTCTCTCATTTGCTGCTTCACTGCTCCAGAGTGTCAGGATTGACACTTCTGTCCTCCCTGAAAAGCACTTCCTTGGGATTCTCAGGAGCATTCCTGTTTCTGTAGCAGGAAAGTTGGTTTTACATGAGCCCTTCATTAATATTGGTCTACACAGTTAAAGTTCAAATTTTCTGACAATGCCACCTGATTTGAGTGGACACAAGTCCGTGCAGGCATGGCCTCTCTTGCCCTTGTTGATGAAGAATTTTCTCTTATTTATCCAGAAACTTTAGCAGATACATTTTCCCAAAGGTTTCAGCTTTCCTAGGCAGTGGTTTGACTCTTCCAGTTTTGTAGCTACATTTTAAATGCTTATTTTTCCTTTATCTTTGTGCAATTCTGATGCATGTACATTGTTTAGCATGTTTATTAAAATAAACATTAACTCTTTTGGTTTTGTCCATGGTGAACTTTCTAGAGAAAAAGTGTATTAGTAACAAGTGTTTCCCAAGTTACAGAAAACTATTGTTGAGCAGAGAGTAAGTCCAGAGGTAAAAAAAAAATCAAAGGCTGGAAGACTAAAGTTTCATTCCACTAGACGGATTCATGTCTACAATCTGTCCCTTTTTCTTCCTTCAAATGAAACCAATCTGGTACACTTTTAGACTATATAAGCTTCAGAGCGGTGTCTCTGTTAAATCCTGTCATTTAAAAGTGATCATTAATAGTTCACTTCTAATAAATTGGTGGCTTTTAGACCTAAAAAAAAATTCTGTTCTGATCTTATTTTCTTGATTATTAAGTCAGTATGTGTATTTAACACTTAAATAGTTGGTCATGGGAATGCATTTTCCCAGAATTAAAATGATGGAATGACTGACTTCACTGGGCTTACACTAGAGGAAAATTTTGGAACTGTTTACCACAGAATGAAGCAAAACCTGTCATGAATTCTGTTTATCTGAAAAACAGGTCTCAGCAATTAGGCAGTAGGAATGCAAATGAGCAAGATAATATCATAAAAGATTATCATAGCTCAGAGGCCTGTGGCTCTGGACTGTCAGCCTAAAGAGGTTCTCACAACAGGTCCACTTGACTGAAGAAAAAAAAAAAAAAGACAAAAGTGAGAAAACAGATGCAAACTCTGAGGTTTCATCATGGTGTCAGAAAATCCAGGAGGAAATTTGTGAATATTTTCTGCCCTCTAGCTTGGCTTGTTACAGCCTCAGTGGATGTTCACACCCTCTGCTTTAGTATGTTGAGATATTAAACTGACCGTGCTTGGGGGCCAAGCCTGAGACACAAAATGTCCTATGCACATCCTCAAGAATGATTCAAGAATCTGTAAGTCAGAGGTCTAAGCTACGCCTCTGGGACTCTAATTTGCTTCTGATAATTTCTGACACAAAATCATCTGAGTCAAGAGCAGCTGGAGAGCAAGACTTTCCCAGACTGAGTGCTTTTTATGTGCTCCTGCTGGCCCACAGCTGCAGATAAAGAGAGAAGCAGCTTCTCTCACATACCAGAGCAAAGAACATCATCTGAAAATTGCTGCAAATGACAGCTGAAGAAAATGCTGAAGTGGCTGGACTATCTGGACAGTCGAGTTTGTGTGATGGAGCAATGACATGGAAATATGGGGAAGGAAAAACGTAGGTAGCTTGACTGAGTTAATGGAACAAGCTCAGGTCTTCTTTGCTAGAAAATAAAATAGAGGGAGCCAGATACTGGTGTTAAATGGAAAACAGAGTAGATCTTGCACTCGTGGAGGATTAGAGTTTTCAAAACTCTGCACAGGAAGGTATTTATATATCACAGATTTATTTATATGTGGAGGACAAGAATGGGTTTTCACAGCAAGGTTTTACATAATTTTTGTTTTCCCTTCTAAGACAAGATGTAATGAAATACTGGCCTGAAAAGCAGAGAGCTGAAATCCTGAAAAGGAAAATGCCAGTGCTGTAATAAAGCTGTCTGGGGTTAAATCATGACATCATCCTTAGCTGTGATTATGGACTTGATCACTTCTGGTTTTTTGGACTCATACCTGAACAAATCTAACACAGAGATTCTTGGCTGCTTTTTCCCCCTCTTTCCTCGGTTTCAAATATTACAAATTTCCTTGCCAAAAGAAAAAAACCATGAAAGAAGCAAAATTTCTTCTCTGTTTTGCAGAAGACAAATGGCCTAAACACACACCTGTATAATGCTAAAATATCCCCTGGCAAAGGCAAACCTCAGGGCACTTAGGGCCAGGTTAAAGCCTCTCTGGATGATTATGCACCCAAATGAGGGACAAGAGGATGGTGAGGGGTCTGGAGGGGCCATATGGGGAATGGCCGAGGGCACTTGGCTTGGTCAGGAGACTGAGGTGAGACCTCACCACGGTCTGCAGGTTCCTCACAAGGGGCAGCTCTGATCTCTGCTCTCTGTGAGCAGTGACAGGATCCAGGGAACAGCCGGAGTTGTGTCAGGAGAGGGTTAGATGGATATCGGGGAAAGGTTCTTCCCTCAGAGCATGGCGAGCACTGAACAGGCTCCCCAGGGCAGCGGGCCCGGCCCCAAGGCTGCCAGAGCTCTGGGAGTGTTTGGACAATGGGACAGGGACAGGGTGGGATTGCTGGGGTGTCTGTGCAGGGCCTGGAGCTGGATTTGGATCAAAGAATTCCAGAATGATTTGGGTTGGAAGAGACTGCAAAGCCCATCTCGTTCCACTCTGTCCATGGGCAGGCGCAGCTTCCACTGAACTCGGCTGCTCAGCACGCCAGCCATTGTCATTCTTGTGGGTGTCCCCAACTCAGGACATATGACAATTCTACAACAGCGCTTTGGGATATAATTTTTATAAATTACATTCCTCTCCCTACACGCGCTGAGCTCCCTCAGGCAGCAAAACTACTTTAACCCACAGCACGCCAAGGCACACCGCCATATGGGGGGCGTTCCTCCCGCCGAGCTCTGGGGGGGTTCCGCAGCTCCCCTCGGAGCGCCCCACCCGTGTCCTGCTCTCTTGCAGCCACTCCGCCCTCAGGGTTCGGCCACCATCGGCATGGCGGGTGCACCCTGAGGCCTGA
>VXAU01004838.1:1364291-1594799 GCA_013399695.1 Formicarius rufipectus
CACACCCAACATGGCGGCGCGGGGAGGACTCTGAGGGAGGATGCCACACCCAACATGGCGGCGCGGGGAGGACTCTGAGGGCTGACACACCGAACATGGCGGCGCGGAACGCTCTGAGGGTGATGCCACATCCAAGATGGCGGGTGGGCCCGTCGCGGAAGGGGCGGGGAAAGCGGAGGCGGAAGCGGAGGCGGAAGGGGCCGCGCAGGAAGCGGCGGCCGGGGCTGACCCGCGGCCACAACACCGGGGCTGCGAGGGGCAGGTGAGGGGTTACAGGGGTCTGTGGCATCTGTGAGGGTCTGCGGGGCAGGGATCGAGGGGACACGAACCACGCTGAGCCCCCGCGGGTCGGCGGGCGGTAACATGGGCGCTGCCACCCCCCTCGGGGGTGTCGCCGCCCCTCCCGTCGGGCCGGGCTCGTCGTGACAGGCCNCACGTCGAGCTGTGGTTTCGTACAGCGTTCGTTCTCGTGAGTTAACCGAGGAGGAGGCAGCAAAATTCTGTGTACTCACCTTATTGAATATATAAGGGATTTTTGTTGTGCAGTTTTCTAATTTTTTAATTATTATTTTTAAATGGGGTCAGCTCGCTAATGTGGAATGAGATGTTAAAGCTATGCTCATTAGCTCGAAGTAGTACCAGGAGGAGCATTTACTGTGCACAAACTGCAGTCTCATAGAGACGAGGTCATTTTTTACCCCCTTTATTTCATGGCGGGGGCCAAACTCGGGGCAGCTTCTGCTCCTTGCTTTTGTGTCTTACAGGATTCATCCTGTTCTGTTGGGTAATATCTTTATTTCTCTGCCTTCTGTCACAGCCCTTTCACTGTTCTTTGCTGTTCTATTGCACCCCAGCATGTGGCTGCATCAGTCTAGAATTTTTTAGGTTTTATACTGCTGTCTGTTCGAACTGAGTCATCCGTGACTGGGATTCCATGTAATTCTTGGTTTAGTTGGAATCCAGTCTCATCAGTAGTCAGTTTTGGGTTTCATGAAGCTGATGAACATAACAACACAGAATTACAAACTGAGCCCTTCCAGCAGGCACCAAAAAGAAGGGCAAGCAACACGGTGTCTTTGCTTTTGCATGGAGAATTCTCGCTGGTTGGAGGAGCAGAGATACATTTCATGCTATTCATGGGCAGAAGGTGTAATTTATTTATTTTAGTATCATCTTTAAAAATAAATTCAGGACAGCATATAGTTGTTAACTCAAAATGCATACAAAATTGTGTGAAATCACATGTTTTTCAGTACTTAAATCACAGTGAAGCTGGCAGTGTTTCAAATTTTGTGCCAGCATATAAAACATTTGTGTTGGAGAAGGCAATTTCTTTTCTATGACGTACTTTGATTTTTCCCTGAGCTGCCACTTCCATGTGATGTGGAAATAATGAGGTGTGTTGTGTCACAGTGGAGGCTGTACCAAAGGACTTACTGCTAAGTTTTCCAAAATACTTTTTCTTTACAAGATGTTTTTCCTCATTCACTGAATTTTGGCATTAACCTGTTAAACAGGTTTACTGAGTTAGTGTTGCTTTGCCCTGCTCACCAGTGAGCATTTTTGTTATTGTCTTCATTGTTCTGCATTCTACATTAGAATAAAATAAATGTCTGCTGGTTATACTTGTGAAAATGTTTCTCATCATCTGTATAAGATGTTACTCTCATGTTAACATCAAGTTCATATTTATTTTAGTTACTTATTTGTTACTTCTCGTAATAATTTTGTATGTTTTTAAATGGAACATTATTGCTGTTTCAGCCCATGTGTGCTGCAGGAACAGTGTAGACACGAACACATTAGTTCAGTGAAGGGAAGGAGGACAGGATTTCCTGCACGTTGCTGCTGAGGCAATGACTTTCAGTTTTTCTGCAGCTTTGATCTTTAAGTAAGCAACCTAAATATTTTATTTGGTGTTCTGACCTCGAGGGGGATCTAGTTTGAGGACTTTTAATAGGGAATTTTTTGAGAGGAGGCATTTGAGGAGCCCATTTTTTTCAAAAGAAAATAAATAATTTTTCTGCTATACAGAGACCTTAGACTTTCTTTTCACTGGAATGTTCTAGTTGGTGTTGGCTTGGTGACCTCTGTCGTCTCTGCACAGCTTTCCTATGATTTGTCTTGATCACAGAGTGGTATCTCTGAAGACCTTTTATTCATGCAAAAGAATTGATCTCTGGTTCAACTTGTGGCAATTTTCCTCTTTGTCCATTTTCCTTCGCTTGGAGGAACTGTCTAGTTTAAGAATCATCAGGTTATGTCTAAGACCTGTGCTGAACAAACTGCAGCTTGGGTTTTTGGAGCTTAAGTGGTGTGTCCTCCTCTACTCTCTGTCCTTTTCTCTTTCAGTTGCACTGACTTTCATAACATTGTGAATGTTTCCTTCCACCAGAAATTGGTGCAAATATGGGTCCCCGGCGGAAAAATGTGAAACCAAGCTCAGTGAACAGGGAAGGTTCTGAGTCTACCAAAGCTGATGAGCCAAAAGATTATATGAACCAACTCTCTCATGAAGTGCTTTGCCACATCTTTAGGTGAGCAGCTCATCAGAAGTCAAGTTATTGTTTATTATTTTGTGGTTTTCTGTTGTTTCTCTAGTGTTACCTGCACTGATGCTGGTGACACATAGTATATGGAAAGCGTGGCTGTACCACGAGAGAACTGGTGGAGAAAAAGGGATCCTAAATGTTTTTGTCAGAATTCATTTGAGTACTTTGAAAAGTAATTTATAACATGAGAGGTAGAACAAAGAAGAAATAAATCATTTAATTCTCTTCACCATTGTGTATACATTGATTTTAGAACAGAAATATGTCAGGGGGAGTATGTGGTAGAGATGCTTGTTTTGAAATTATTGCATCTGCTTCACAGTGTGCAAAAGGGAACTGGAATGAGTATTTAATCTTCCCTACAATAAAGTCCTTCTCCAAGATGTTCACTCATTGCTGTTATGTCCAAAACATGATATTTTCCCACAAGTTCGTTGAAAACAGTACCCCTCCAAAATATTTGCAAATTAACTGTTTAGAATGCTTTTGAAAATGAAAGTATTGAATTAAACCACATAGCAACTACAGAGGAAAATGGCTTGGTGAGCAGTATTTGATTTTAATTAGATATCACGAAGAAGTTCTTCCCTGTGAGGACAGTGAGGCCCTGGCACAGGTTGCCCAGAAAAGCTGTGACTGTCTCATCCCTGGAAGTGTTCAAAGACAGGTTAGATGGGGCTTGGAGCAACCTGGGATAGTGGAAGGTGTCCCTGCCCATGGCAGGGATAGAGTGAGCTGAGCTTTAAGGTCCTGTCCAGCTCAAACCATTCTATAATTCCATGACTTACTAGAGAACAAAGGCATCTCTCCATTTAAATGGACCTTGAATATTCTGTATTCAGTGTCAAAAACTGATGAATCATCTGCTTAGCAAAATTTCACATTTTATTGAGTACAAACTGAAAATTGTATTTGAATGTTATTACATGTTAGAAATGCATGAATTTGTGTAGTCAGGCTTGGGAAGTGCTTTAGTTAAAAAAAAATACCCAAAAGGATCCAGCTTCAGTAAATCAGAGGGGTGTTTTTTGCTCTCCCAAAGGTACCTTCCCTTACAGGATATCATGTGCATGGAATGCCTATCCCGCAAGCTGAAGGAGGCGGTGACGCTGTACCTGCGCGTGGTGAAGGTTGTGGATCTATGTGCAGGCCGGTGGTGGGAGTACATGCCCACAGGTGAGAAGCACCCCGAGCATCACTGGCTGCTCTCCTGGCACTTGGAGTGACATTTATATATGCAAAGTAAACTTTCACAAGCAGTAAAAGTACTTGGATGTTTCGTCCCCTTTGGCTTCTTTGGGTGGCTTCCTTGAGTATGTGGTTTGGAAGGTTTCTGTCGCTGTGTGTGTAATACAAATATTGGGTATTACTGTAGCAGAAATGGGGGTTCTCTGTAGCCATCTGTAAATACAATCTGTGTTTGTCTGATTGTTGTAAGGGAGTTTATCCAAGGGTTATTCCATGAAGAGGCTGTTTGCATGCAGGCAGGAAAAAATACAATGGAATGAGAGAGCAACTCATCTGCCAACACTTAAAAATGTAAGAATAAGTTTTGATGTCACACCTTAAGTCATCTTCAGATCAGTAGATAAATTTGTCAATCTAGGTGAACCCTGTGAGAATTAGGGTTTCTGTTGGATTTCAGTTAAACTCCTGGGATTTACTGGGGAAGAGAGCTAGTATAAATGAATTTTGAAAGTTGGAAGAGTTACAAATTGAGATTTATTAGGACTGATACCAAGCAGGTGGTTAGACCTAGCCTAAGATCAGTGTAAATTGAGGGAACTTACCTGCTTAAAATCCTTTGTTGTCTTGCAGTAGAATAAAATAAATGTTTGCTTTAAGAAATCACCTTGTTTATTTGAGAATTGTGAGCTGCAGTGAATAGTGATAAACCGATATAACTAATCCAGTTGGGGCTTTTAGAGCCATGTAGTTGATAAAAGGAATTCCATGAAAAATAGAGATACAAAACCTGACAATCTGCAGAGGTGCTTCATCTGAGAAAGGAGAGAGTATAATTTACCCTGTATTCCACTGAAGGGAACCTGTAGCAAGCCTGCAGAATTTAAGGCAGAAGAATATGTAGGCCATGATTTCTGAAAGGTGGAAATGAATGACAAGCCATTGTTTCACTGAGTGCATCTTTCAACACCATAGAACTTACATTGCCACATAAAGAGAACAGTGTATTTGGCTTTCCCTTTACAGCTGAGTGTCTGCTGTCACACAATACCAAATCTGTTGTTGTCATCTTAGGTTTCACTGATTCCAGTTTCCTAACGCTGCTGAGGAAGATGCCAGACATTGAACAACTTTATGGTCTTCATCCCAGGTATCTTGAAAGACGCAGAGTCCGTGGCCATGAAGCTTTCAGCATTCCTGGAGTTTTAGAGGCTTTGCAGGCCTGTCCAAATTTGCTGGTGAGTGGTTGGACTTGAGAGACAACCTCCTTCAGCAGCAGAGATGGTGCATGTTAACAGGGCACAAGAAATGTGATGGGGACTTAATGCTTACAGGGCTTTGTTTTCAGACCTGGCTGTACAGAGGAGCAGTTAATTGTGACCCCAGTTGCTGATTAGTACTGTTTTTAGTTGCACCAGTGGGAATCACAGGTGCCCCTAAGTCCAGAAATGAATTAAAACTGATCCATCTGTCTTTTAAAAAGACAAGTCTTGCTAGAAATTAAAAGTGAAATAACACCTTGCATTATGTATAGTGTGTTATTGAGAAGTTTACATGGTTAAGAGGATGTTGTTGTTTGAACTGGTATTAGAGCATTTGCTTTGCTTCCTTTTATCCAGGGTGTTGAGACCTCTCATTTAGAGCTGGTGGAAGCTATTTGGACATACATGCCACAAGTTCACATTTTAGGGAAGTTTCGTAATCGTAATGGTGCTTTTCCAATTCCTCCCGAGAACAAGCTGAAAATACCTATAGGAGCTAAAATTCAGACTTTGCACTTAGTAGGTGAGTGTGGTAATGCTGGAGTAGCTGGCTTCAACATAGGTGAATTTAAAATCTTTGAACTCTGCAAGATTGTAATTCTTTTTAAGAAAGGGACTTTGGGCTGTGGCGTCTTTGAGATATTAGTTGCTATGAATATGATAGCAGGTCCAAAGGGCAAGAACTTGTGTTTAAAGTGTTTACAGCTTTTCTCACATGCCACATAGCAAAGAAAAGACTTCCTTTTTAGAGCCAGAAATTTGTCATACAGTTTATGATTTAAAGCTTGTTTAAAATATTTGTTTGTTTTGTTTATGTATTATTAGGGGTGAATGTCCCTGAGATTCCTTGTATTCCAATGCTGAGGCACCTTTATTTGAAGTGGGTGAGACTCACCAAACCACAGCCTTTTAAAGATTTCCTTTGTATCAGCTTACGTGCTTTTGTCATGAGGAACTGTGCTGGTAAGAGGGATTCATACGTGATGGGGATGTTAGAGCATGTAGGAAATCTGATTCTGTTAAAGCTGCTCAGACACCAACTGTAAATGGAAGTCTTGGAATTCAAGATTCTGAAAGCAGTTGTTGTTTTATTCGTGGTGTTGGACAGAAATGTATCCCTGTCCTGTACATTGTTTGGTGCTGTGTGGTTCTGTTGACTTCCTGATCTAGATGGATACATGTAGATATTTTTTAATTCTTTCATGTGACACATTCAGGGATGGCAAGTGAACAACCTACTTTGTCTTTGGCTTTTGCTGCGTAGGACCCACAAATTCTCTGAAGTACGTTCCCCTGGTGACAGGCCTGGCTTCTGCTCGGAATTTGGAGCACTTAGAACTGGTTCGTGTCCCATTTCTTGGAGGACTTATCCAGCACGTGGTAGAAGATAGCTGGAGATCAGGTATGAAACTTTTTATCCCTCATACTTTAGCAACGATAAGTAAATAAATAATAGTATTAGCATGTGGAGGCCTGTGAAACTTAGCTTTTTTGTGTGTAACATATCCTTTCTTGATCCTTATTTCCGAGTTAGGAATGGTTAGTGCCATGATTGTGGTGCTAAATACGCTTTTTATTTGGTATTGTTTTGATATTCTAACTGCAGTTAACTCTTGACTGGTGGGCTGCCCTCCAGTTGCTATTGTTGGTGAGTAGAACTAGCAGGATTGGAGGGGAGCTGGGTGAGAAAACACTGGTTTTATCAATTTGCTAAAAAAGAGGCGTTTTGTTCCTTCACTTGTCAAGACAACACTGATGGAAATGTATAAGGCTTAAGGTTGTGATCTGTGACTGAAGTGAAAGAAGGTTGTTTTTTATTTGTCAGGTGGTTTTAGGAATTTGCACACTATAGTTCTGGGAGCTTGCAAGAATGCACTTGAAGTGGATCTTGGCTACCTCATCATAACTGCTGCACGAAGGTACTGGCCTTCAGATCTCCCTTGCTCCCCTTCTTCTTTTTCAAATTAAGTGACTTAGTAATGAAGTCTAAGAAGCAGAAAAACTCAAAAGTTTAAGGAATGCACATTTAAAGTTTATGTAGGAGGAGTGTTCTGGGATTAAAATAACTGGATTATGTCTGTTTCTGAATCCCTTTGTATCATAAACCAGCACTTTAGACCTAAATGTGGTGCCGTTGGTCTCATATTATTCTATATTAATCATATATCATATGCTACAAATATAAATAATATGTATTATATAAACACAAATATATATGTAACTGTCCAATACTGCCATTAAGATACAGCAAATAGCCTCTGAATCTTCCCATGGTTGAAAGAATTTTTTCATTTTATTTTGAGAGATCATCTTCTGGAGTGTTTTCTGTGGCAATTGTGTTTTGGCATGAATTTTAATAGGAACACTTCTTAATTACAACTCTTAATTACATTCAGGTTGCACGAAGTGCGGATCCAGCCTTCCTTGACCAAAGATGGTGTTTTTTCTGCTTTGAAGATGGCTGAACTGGAATTTCCACAGTTTGAAACTCTTCATCTAGGATACGTTGATGAGTTTTTACTACAGTGTATGACATTTTTTTATATACACATATACCTTGGCAAACATAAGGATTATGTGAGTTGGTGTGTTTTCGATCATGTGCTGAATAATTAAAAAGAATGTTAAGGTAGCCTGTACTGAGCCTTCTGAGTTCATACAGCCAAATATGTTTTTCCTCACTTCCTGAAGCTCTTAGTGAATTTGGGAAAGTCTCAGCTTTGTTGAACTGAAGAAATAATCTGATCAGTTTTGCAAAATGGAATTAAAATAGGGAGTTAGAAAATCATGCTCTAAAAGGCAAATTTACTGCTGTGTTTGCTACTATCTTTTTCTTAGGTAAAATGACGAGTACGGACTTGGTGAGGTACGGCTTGGCTGATGTGGTTGAAAATCCAGGAATTATTACAGATATTGGTATGAAAGCTGTAAATGAAGTTTTTTCTTTCATCAAGTATCTGGTCATTTACAACTGCCCACATCTACATAACCCAAATAATTGGATCACAGGTATTGCACACCTTTGAAATTTTAGAGCTATTATATGAATTACTGTGCTAGTAAACCAGAATTTCTCTGCTCATAGTACTGCTTGTTCTATTTCTTAGTAAGTACAATAGATGATGCTTGGTTTGGAACCATTATGGTGGTGGTAACAGTCAGAATGGAGATTCAGAGGATGCTACTCTCAAATCTGAAAGGGGTATAATGAAAACCAAGTGAGATGGGAATCCTTCAGGAAATGCTTCCCTTCTGTCTCCACAGATCATTCGAGGTGGACCCGCCTGGTTGACCTCACCCTGGTGCGATGCCATGCCATAAAGCTGGATTCTTTTAGTCAGTTCATCGAGTTACTGCCAAGCTTAGAATTCATTTCTCTGGACCAGATGTTTAGAGAACCTCCTAAGGTGAGTTCAGAGAATGGTTTTGCTTTTTGTTGTTGCCAGTGCATTGGAAATACAGTGTGCTCCAGCTGTTATGCATTCTTTTAAAAGTTGTAATTAATTAAATAGGTTGGTAATAAATTACTCTGGTTTGCTGTTGTTATTATCATGATATGTTAAGGAGAATGATGATGCTTCTGCAGATGGGAGCAGTGGTAAAGGTATGATCCTGTATGAATATGTGACCAGAAAATAAGACTGACATTGATTCTGTTGAGGTCTGTGGTGATACTTCATTTTGCTTCTGCTTTTTCTTCATTTTTTTTTCACACTTAGGGATCTGTTTACAATGCTAAGAGGTTTTTATGATTTTTGTAATGGGTGAAATGAGGGTACTGTTCCACTCTTGGAGGGCTTTCAAAGCTTGGGAATTTTATTTCTTCATGGTGTCCCCTCCCACAATGTAATACAAATCTTTGTTTAGCTACTGTAATGCAGTGAAAACTGCTCACGTAAAAAACTGCTTTCTTTGGTCATTAATTCTATCTTGAGGCTGCTGTGTTCTGGAAAGACTGTATATATAATCTGCTGATCCTATTGATATAATGTGATCCCATGGCAAATGGAACACAATTTAATAAAGTAAAATTATGTGGAGTTCCCTTTCATTAGCAGTTTGAGTGTAAGTTTTTTGCATTACCAGCTTCAAGATGGACCTCTGCAATGCATGAGGGACAGTCTCCTTGTTATTGTTGTGCTATACCAGGCATTACCAACAGAACACTTTTCCTGTTGGCATTAGGGAATGTTGTTGAGATAACTTATACGTGTTTTCAAATCTTAATACCTGCTCTTTGTTCTCAGGGTTGTGCTCGCGTGGGCCTGAGTGCAGGCACAGGAATTGGTGTCTCCTCTGCCCTGGTCAGCAATCAGAACTCTAACAATGACAATGACAACAACAACAACCACCAGAATAACAACAACCCAAACATCCACCACAACAATCACCAACACCCAAATGACCAGAATGAGGAGAATGAGCTGCGGCAAGATGGTCAAGCTGAGGAGCAGCAGATTGCAGCTGAGGGTAACCTTTGTGAGCCTCTGTAGGGAGTGATTTTATTTGCATTGATGTACATAGGGTCCTAGAGAAGATATATATGGAAAGCTTGTTGCTGTCTCAGTTCCTGGTATGTAGCTTTAATCTTTCCTGAGGCCTCTCTGATACATGTGATAAGAACTGTCATTGTGTAGTGTCTGACAGCAGTTAGAGGCACGTTGCAGTGCAGTGATGTGTGTCAGTGCAGGTGTTCGCAAGGGAGAGTCTCTGTGGTATCCTCTGTGGAAGTGCCAAGTGTTCTCTGGACTCCTCTGGTCAGAGCTGGGAGAACATCACAGTGTTGGATGGTATAGTTTTGATATTTCCCAGCAAAGGCAAAAGTCATTGGAGGGAATGAATATGCAAATCCTAGTTATGCTGAAAATTAGGGTGAACTAAACCCTAAAATTTAGACTGAGGCTTTCACTAAAGAGATGTAGAACAAATGTGTGAGAGGCTTTATAGAACCCAGAGATTCCCTGAAGGAATCAAAGCGGCTCTTACTTATTTAGTTCTTCATGATTCTGACTCTCTGTGGGTGCTTTTGGGCTCAGTTCATTCTGTTTCCTTTCCTTGACCTTATCTTTATCTTCTCAGCACTGAATGAGATGGAGGAGGTGGTACAGGAAGAAGGGTTGGCTGCTGGGGAGGGCCAGAATGAGCTCCCAGCTCACAGCCAGGCAGTTGTTCCTATGGAAGTGGATGAAGAGCAAGCAGGTAACTCTGGCTTTAGAAAGAAATGACCTTTTGGTATCTCCTCTAGGAGATAGATTTTTCAATGTAAGTCTGGTTTTGAATGTTTTTCTTTAGCTGAGTTTTCTGGTGTGTTTGGAATATGCTAGCACAGCTTACTTCTGTGAAGAAATTTATTCTGTTCTAATTTAGTTTTTTACAGTCCAGAGTTCCCTTTCATATGAAGTGAAATACTTTGATCATAAAGTGTAATTTCTGTGCTCAGTATAATGAGAGTCAGAAGAGCTGAATGAACTTGTCTTGTACCTCTGGTGTTGATGGCCTTACTTCTTTCACTGCAGCATGTGGATTCTGTTTTGCTTTTTTTCAAGACAAGGCAGCTTGTTCCAGTGTTAATTTGACTTGTGTTATGACATGAGGCCGTCCTGATTTCTTTCATGGCCACTATTTGCCAGACAATATAATTCTCTACAGAATGTGCCAACAACATGAAGTAACATCCATGTATGCTGGATCTGTTCAGTTTTTCAAGATTTAGAAGGATAAATGCCAGTGTTCTGGTCAACATTTTTGTCTTTGTAGTGGAGGTTTCAGAGACTGTTTGTAATACGTTGTTTATTCACACAATTGTGGAAGAACCACATTTAGCATTTCTAAAAGTACTTCAGCACTTTAATCAATGTTTGGTATTTTACATGAAATGTTGGTATTCTACTTCTCAGGACCAAGTGGTATTCAGCCTGTTGTAAAAGCAACACCTATTACTATCCATGACTCAGACAGTGAAGATGAGGAGGAAAACATGGGGACTTCAAGAGCCTGCATCTCCAACAGCATTGCACAGAATTATTCAGATGGAGAAGAGAAAAGCAGAGATCCAGTGGAAACTAGAGAACTTTCAGGTGTGGAACAGACGGGTTTGTGGGCACTCTTAAGCAACATTTATTTTTAAGCTTCTGTCTTTCCATCTTATTGAGTTTTATTTCTAGCTTTGTTGTGAATCTAGAATGAAGGTGTAAGGACGTATTTCTCTGAACTCCAGTCATAGATTCTGTGTGGAAACAAAGAAATAGTGATGCTGCACTGATGGGAAACCTGCGGCTCCTCTTTGGGATTTCCAGTTTATCATGTCTGTGAAGCCAAATTTTCTGTGTTGACTGATGGAAGTACATATGCCTTAACGAATATTTAGCTAAGCAGTTAAGTGTAATTAGAGGAGAGGATTAAAACAGTAGATGTTTAAGAAGAATTTCTTTACTGAGATGGTTGTCAGGCATTGGAAGGGCCTGCCCAGGGAGGTGGTGGAGTCACCATCTCTGCAGGGATTCAAGAAATGATTGGATGTGGCACTCAGTGCTCTGGTCTAGTTGACAAGGTGGTGATGGGTCTCGACTTGATGATCTTGAAGATCTTTTCCAACCTAAATGATTCTGTGATTAAGTTCCTGTTACGATTTGTACGCTTCTTGGTATGGCTTTGTATTCTGTGAACTGAGACTTCTGTTAGCTACTGACACAACTCCCCATACCCAGGAGGGGGAGCTGAGGATTGCTACTGAAGCATGAACCTTAGTACTGGCTCTGATACTATTTGATTCCTCAGATGTGTTCCTCCTATTTAAGAAAACAAACCTGTTTACATTAGATTCTAGAAAACAATTCTTCCTTGAGAGAGTGGTGAGGCTCTGGCACAGCTTGCCCAGAGAAGCTGTGCCTGCCCCATCTCTGTAAGTGTTCAAGGCCAGGCTGGATAGGGCTTGGATCACCCCAGTATAGTGGAATGTTTCTCTGCCTGTGGCACAGGAGTTGGAAATAGATAATCTTTAAGGTCTCTTAGAGCCATTCCGTGGTTCTAATATTAGTCTGTCTTTCACATTCTTGTGCTTTGGCCTATTTAAACAGTGAACTGCTCTGTGACAGTGTAAACTTCTCTGGTGGATTTGTATCTCATTTACTGACAAACACCTCAGCACATCACTACAAAAATAGCTGCAAGACATTACTAAGATTCAGAAACTGCTAGAAATATTAATAATTCCCATAATATAGCATGGTCCTGATGAGATTTGTCATTGGCCTTTAGGCTGCTTTCTGTTTTAAGTATAGTCTTCAACAGAGTGGCACTCAGCATTTATTTAAGCTGTGTTTTAGGTTGTCTCATTGTTTTCCCTTCCTTGACTCTCACAGTGAGTGGCAAAGGCAAGACACCCCTGCGGAAGAGATGCAGTGCCAGCCAAGGGGGCCAGCCAAAGCAGTTCCACACGGAGGAAAGCAGCTGTGAAAAAGGCTGCCAAGTAACCAGTGAGCAGATTAAAGCAGACATGAAAGCAGCAAGTGACATGCCTGAAAGGAGCAAAAGCAAAGATCCTTATTCAAGCTGCAGTAATGCTACAGGATCAACGGGAACATCCAGCTCCTGCAGTGCTGCTTCTCCTAGCCCTGACTGTGCACAGGCAGCTCACGGCCACTGTGCTGGTGCCAGCCCAGCAGCTGGAGAGGAATCCAGGCAGTGTGTCTGCTCGCCGTGTAAACGGGAAGGTTCCAGCGACAGAGACACTGAGGAGGGCTCTGTTTGTTCCAGGTGCTCCTCCTACAAGCGTCAGGACACACAGCACAGGACTAGTGGGGGTTGTGATGGGGAATGTCCATCCACGAGTGGAGCCTGCAGGAATGGACCAAGCAGCGCTGGGGCAGATTTTGCACTTAGGACACGGCCAAACTGTGGGGCTGCGGGAGAGACGGGGGAGGAGAGGACTAGTGGGAGTGGCTGCGGGGCTGCCCCTGAGGAGGAGAGCACGGGCACACAGCCCAGGAGCTGTGAGCTGGAGTACAAGGAAGAGTATCCTCGCCGACCACTCACCAGAGCTAGGAGCAAGCTGTCCCACGTCCCTCTAGTGTCGGAGCCAGGTATGACTTAGACACAGATAGTAATGTCTGAGTAAGATGCAGTGCTGCCATGAGACAGGGCTGAGCAACTGCAACACCCACATGTAGTGCTGTTGTTAAAGTGAAATTTGTTAATAATTTAAACTCAAGTTTCTTGTTAAAGGGTCAGAATATTGATGGAACGGAAATTACTGACTGCCATAACTAGGTAAATGAGAGATTTCTCTGAAAGTATCAGAGACTTTTTTTCTTCATGCAAGTCTTTCTGTATGTGTTACCCATACATTTTAAGCAGTATTTGATTTACTCATTTGAAAGGCATTTGCAACTTCTTTGGATAGCTCTGCCTTCCTGTGAAGGCTGTTACTCATTGAAACGTAAGACTGTCTGCCTCGTTAAAATCTTCCCTTCAAATGGAAGAAGACAGCAGGCACACTTATATTTTGGCAAGAAGGCAAAGGTACTTTATCAGCCGTAGTTATAATTGAGCCAAGCATATTGGACATGCATGTTGGGTTCTGCTTCCAAGTGTATAAGGCATAGTGATCAAACTTGTATGAAATTGATCCTTTTGTTAAATAGGTTCATGCTTCACATTTTTGGTTTGTACATTTTACATAAAATAAAAATCCTGAAGGGCTGGAATGGAGAAATGTTGGGAGAAGAGAATAGATGTGAGAAGAGAACTTCCTGTTTCTTTCAAATATATTTGGTTTCCAAAATAATCATCTTAGTCTGCCACCACCTCATATATCCAGGATTCTTTGTTGAGAATATCTGGCAAGTAAAATGAAACTGAAAAATCTGTGTGTGTTGGAGATAGGAAAGATTCATAGTGAATTTGTACCTCTGTTAACATGGAGTGATTCAAACATAGTATGTCCTGGTGTTTTTCCAGTTTATCTTAATGTTCCCAAGTGTTAACAAAACCTCGGTCACCTGGGATGTTGTTCTGTAGCTAGACACATCTCAGGCTGAAGAGATGATCTTGCTGTTAAATATGAAAGTCTGTTTTCTACCTTCCTCTGCTATGAGTAATAATTAATCGGCAAAAATCAAAAGAAGATATTTCATCTCTGTCCACAGCCTTTACCAACACATGAAGTGAAGTCAGGCAGATCTAAGTATTACATTAGAGTATCTTTCTGAGAGTATTTCTCTCTTCATGTTTCATTTGTTAGTCAGGGAAAAGATGTGTTCTGCTTATGCAGAAAAATGTCTCAGTATTCCCTGTATTTACCATATATAAGAACTGCTTTTCCAGCTGCACAATTATAAGTATGTCTTTGTGCACTGTTCCTCTTTGCAGCATCAGATATTAGCTGTTGCATGAGGCAGAGTATGAGACTTAAATGTAATTTTTTCTTTTAAATGTGTTTAACACATAGGACAATGAGGCTGCTTTTGCCTGGCTGTAACAGGGCTTTTCTTTACTAGGACGGGACATACAACACCTTCGAGTATAACCCAAAAATGTTTTGTTGTGCAGTTGGAAATGTTTTTTTCCATAAATGGTCTAAAATGTGCTGTGAATATGACAGCTTTCTATTGTTTTAACATAAAGGACATTGTGGTTCTCAGCTTCTGTAACAAACCATGTGTAATAGAAGTATTTTTTCCTTTCTCTTATATTATTTACTCATACTAAACAGTGGTTTAAGCCATATATTAAAACCTGTGAAATTTGAAAGCATTATCACCTCAGACTAACTGGTTAAAGGATGACTCGTGTAATTTTGATTTTTACTTTAGTCAAAATGTAAGCCACACTTGTAATGGGTTTTTTTAACTTTAGTTTGTATTTGTAGTGAAGGAAGCTTTTCACATTTTAAACTGCATGTCACAGTAAACCTTCTGTAAAGATTTCTTGGCCCAGGGCTGCATCTCAAATAATTCTACATAAAAGTGGGAAGTTTTTCCTAGAATCAGTCTAGGAGGTATTTCACTGTCTGAACATACTCCAGGAACTGTCAGAATGTTCCCCAGGGGTGATGATTCACAGGTGCCACAAGTTGAGTACTTAACATTCTATCATTCAACCTGATACCCTGGAACTCACAGCCCACTGGATGCAACATAACAGCTTACATGTATTGATGGAATTTTATGATAAGTCACAAAAGAGATATTTTTTAATGGTAGTAGTAGTGTAGCATGAAGTATGTGAAGGTGCTGAGGCACATTCCGATGCCTTTCCAGGTTGTCTAGAGAAACTGTGGCTGCCCCATCCCTGGAAGTGTTTAAGGCCAGGTTGGATGGGGCTTGGGGCAACCTGAGATAGTGGAAGATGTCCTTGCCCTGGGCTGGGGAGTGGAATGAGATGAGCCTGAAGTTTTCTTCTGACTCACACCATTCCATGTTTCTATGAGTAGTTTTTATATAGACTTTAATATTTTGCACATCTGTCTTGACTGGGAATCTTTGTGGCCATGCCATGTGTTTAACAAAAAAGTCAAAGGAAGCTTATTATTTGTAAAATAATTTCTCATTTTGATCTGTTAATCACAAAATTAATTCTAGGGTAATTTTTTCTCCTACTGTTGAAAGTAATGGTGGTGGTCATTTCTTTTCAGACTTATCCTTTAAATCAAGCAGGAGTTTGATGTCATTGGTGCATAAAATGGAGTAAGAAGCAGCTTGGGAACATTAAGAATCCTTTGCAATATTAGGAAGAACTTAGTGACAGTTATAAAAAGCAGACTTTCAAGTAGTTTGAGGTGATTTCTACTATTTAAACATTAAAGATATTTTGGTCCTTCTGTTTGTCAAGGCTGTTCTGTTTGCGGCGGAGGATCAAGTGTAGCCTAATAATTCACCCTCTTTTCTTGGCTCCACATCTTTCAGTGATGTTGAACTTGTAGGTTCAGCATTCCTGTATTTTCATCTATAAACAACCCACCTCTCTGCCCCAGGTTATTTAGTGTCAACGATTCTGAGCACAAACCTGAAAGTGGGTTTTGTGCAAGAAGATACAAAATTGTTTTCAAACCACAAAGGTGTTTTGATCTGTAGGAAATGTAAGAAATGTATGTTCTGGTCAGCCAGGGAATGCCTTGATTGTTGTCCTGAAATGTAACAGAGGAAAGATTTTTCCCTGTTTTTGTTTGCAGAAATAGCCAAGCCAAAGCCACGGCAAACCACAAAGCGGAAAAGGACGGCTGACAAGTCCACAAGTACAAGTGACCCTGTTATTGAGGATGATCATGTGCAAGTAAGGTCTTTTTCTTCACTTCCTACAGGTTTCTCAGCTGTAGCTGATAAATCACCTGTAGCCTGGTCTGTAATTACAAATGCCTTTTGTGAGTTGAAGCTGTAATATATTGACTATCCAGTTAATATTCTTCTGTATCTGGCAGTATCTTTTAAAATTCAGTTAAATTTTTCTTTTTTTTTTTTTTTTTACCCTGTCATACATTTTTTGCCTTGTTTCTTCTTTTTTTCTCCTTGTAATTTTCACCAGGTACTGACTTTGAAATCCAAAAACCTTGTAGGAATCACGTTGACCAATTGTGGAATAACAGATTTGGTACTGAAAGACTGCCCCAAAATGATGTTCATCCATGGTATGTAGTTCAGGCTGTGTGTGTCTCCTGCATGTGGCATTATTATAAATTTCTGAAACAATTAAAGTCAGTCCACTGCTTGTTTTGTATTCATCAGCTGCATTGCTGCTTGTCAGGCTGATGCTTAGAACACCAAATATTGCTGCTTCTCAGTCTGAACGCCTTTCCTTATAACAGGTTTAATGAAAATTAATATCTGAAAATCAACAGATGAAATTATCTGACAATTAGGAAGATGAGATGTTTATTGAACTGTGATAATACAATAATTGGAAGTTGATGAAATGAGTTTGAGTAGCTTTTTTTCTCTCATTTCTTCAGGCTTCCATAGATTATTTAGCTGATATGGTGATACTTTCCTCGTTGACATGATAAAAATCTGTTTTCAATTATGTAATTTAGGTTGCATTACATTCACATGCCAGGGTGTGTGACTAGTCCTCCATTGAAGTATTGGATCATTTACTGTTTTCTGCAACATCTACGCTTAATAGAACTTTTTTTTCTGACATAAGATGTACCTGCTTAGCCAAGAAGAAATTGTCTTTATTCCAGAATACTTCCCAGAACATACATTGATTTTTGAACTAAATTTTGGTTAAATGAGCAGTGTTGCTGGAAAGGAAATAGCTTTGTTTTCCATTGTGCAGCTTCACAATACTTTTTATTTGATCTGATTTTGAAGTCAGTGGTTTTCAATTGTGGCAGTCCACAGGCCATTTCAGGAGGCTTTGTGAAAGGAAACAAAGGGAGAAAAAGGTTATTGTTAGAAGAAATTTGACATGGCCTTTTAAAAGGAACCTTCTTACAAGGTGTACATTAAAAGTTTGATCACAATATGGAAGAAATGAACAACTGGCATAATTCTCTCTCTTAATTTGCCAGCTTAACTTCAGTTATTCTCTGGTACTTACATTATTTATTTGCCTTTTTTTGAAACTCAGCCTTGAAAATCTCTGACAGGGGGCTCCTCAGGTCTTTTCAGTATTGTTTCTTTTAACAGTTTTGTTTGCTCTTTTGTAGCTACAAGATGCCGTGTATTGAAACACTTGAAAGTAGAAAATGCACCAGTTGTCAATCGGTTTGACTATGCCCAGTGCAAGAAGTTAAACATTGATCAGGTTCTGGATCAGATCCTCAGGATGCCACCAGAAAGAAACAGGATCATTTATCTTCGTCCAATGCAGCAGGTACACAACCAGCTCGGGTTTCATTGTGAACAGACCTGAAGTTCTGCCTGTGGTTTTCAATTGATGCAAGAAATGTAAATGTTACAATGATACAACTCAGAGAAACCTGCTCATTAAAGCTTTGTCCTTCAAGACTTTTATTGCAGAATCTGGAACTTGGATGGTTCTGAGTTTTAAGACTGAATCTTACTATCTCAAGTATTCATTGCATTAGAAGATACTGTAAAAAACTGTGATGCACTGAATTAATTTCAAACTAAATAACTAAAAGAAACTACGAACTAAGGAACTGTAAATTAAAAGGAACTTACTCAAAGTAACTAGGTATTTCCCAGCCAGTTAGCACTTGTATATAAGCAGAAGCATGACATAGGCACTGGTCTCTGAAGTCAGATTCAGTAACAGCAGTTAGAGTTTGGAAGAGACAGCTGTGCTGAAGGCAGTGTCCTCTTGTGATGCTGAGCAGGGTTCTAAAGCAGTTGTACTGGGAGCTGGAAGCAGTGACAGTTAATTGTTTAGGTCATTTCACAGATATTTAAGAGGGTTTAATTTAAGATCTGGAATGTGTGGTTTGTTTTTTCTTGTTTGTTTGTTTGTTTTTTTGGTTTGGTTTGGTTTTTTTGTTATTTTGTTTTGGTTTGTTTTTTAACTCTCTCCAGAGCATTCTGTATTGTACTGTGGTGCTGCTCCTCTCCTGCTTTTTCTGCTTTGGTCTGCCAATGAGGGAAGGCAGATTGGACATAAAAGCCAGCTTTTCTTTGAAACCAGATCTCTTGCTTGATGTCTTAGAGGACAGATAAAACTGTGAGGGAGGGAACGAAAACCCCAAACCAAACCACCAACCCCCTCTCCCTAAGCCAGAGACAAATTCTGAGAAGTGCATTTAGTTTTAGGCCAGTGTGTAATTTCATGGAGTTCACTTACATATTTGGGTTGTGAAACATATCAGGAAGTAGACATTTCCTATCCTGTTCAACTGTTTGAGAAGATTCATTGCTGAGCTGCACTAGGAAGGTTTTAGTCATGTATTTAATTATGTATGTCATTTAAATTTATTGGACATATTCCCCCACAGTTTGGAGGATTCAGTGGATGTCAGTCTGCTCTTGACTCTAAAGATCATATCTCTTCGTTTCTCTTGGTCACAAGTCTTTGTTTGCTGCTTTTCCCAGGTTGACACATTGACCCTGGAGCAGAAGATCTTTAGTGGCCCTTATCCCTACCACATTTGCATCATTCATGAGTTCAGCAACCCCCCCAATGTCCGCAACAAGGTGCGAGTTCGGAGCTGGATGGACACAATAGCAAACATCAACCAGTGAGTACCTGCCCTTCAGTGCCTGTGCAGAAAAGGTGTTGTCTGCTCAGTGAGCAGCTGCAGCTTCAGTCAGACCTGTTGGATTCTGTCAGCTAAATCGAGGAAAAAAAGTTTGGTGACTAGTGAAAGTTGAATTCTAGATGGTGCAATGTAGAATTTCAGTGTCAAGATCCACTTCATACACAACACAGACTATAAAGCTCCCCATAAGGAAAGTACTATAAATTCTCCAGCAATAATCTTATAATTCATCTAGCACTGAAGTAGTTGGAGTAGCTGAGAAGTATCTTCAAATCTGAAAACAAGTTATTTTTAAAAGACTGATTTGTTCCAAGAAATAGTATTTATTTCTGTGGCAGGTGATGTTCAGTATCAGTTCCTTAAGAGCTCCCAGCAGCTGGGATTTGTATAGAGTGGCTCTAGTCCAGCTGTTTTAAACCAGTGTTTTTGTTGTGCTGGTTTTTCACTAAAACTACAAAGAAAGCAAATTTACTTTTGAAGTTTGGTTTAGTTGCAGCTGTGCTGGGTTGTTCCTCACAGATAGAAAGGTGTGCTCAAAGGTACCTTTGCTGGTTTCTCACCCAGACTGTACCTGTTAGCTGTGGTTGCTCTCCAAAGTGAAGGGTTTGATACAGAATTGGTGTGAGGGTCTTAAAGTGTTTCTATGGATTCAGGCTCATTAAAGGAAAGGCTGTATGATCGGGTTTTCCTCCCTCCCACCTTCCCATTTCCTATCACTCCTGGCTATAATCTCTTCCTCCTTCTCTCTAGAGAGCTTATTAAATATGAGTTCTTCCCTGAAGCTACACGAACTGAAGAAGACCTGAAGAAATACACTAAGTACCCTTGGGGACGAGATATTTACACACTAGAAGGTGAGTGTTAGAGAGCTGATGATCTGTCTCTTGTTGAGAGAAGTAGCTTTGCATCATTACAGGAGATGTGGATAATAATTCATTTGAGGAAAGTGGAGGGACTTTGGCACAGTGGGGGAATGAAGTGAGGAGGTGTTTTTCCTGCATTAGAGTGACCAGTCTGTGTGATAATCAGGTTTACTTGATGAAGAGGGATTATGCTGCAGGAGTGACATTGTCCTCTTTTGGGTTCTCATCCTGTCTGTCTTCTAGGCATTGTGGATGGTGCTCCTTACTCCATGATTACTGACTTCCCATGGCTGAGGTCCCTGAGAACAGCAGAGCCCAACAGTTATGCCAGATACGACTTTGAGGATGATGAAAGAAGTGCGTAATCTGGTTTGATATGTTCAAATAACTTGGTGCTTGTCCCAAGCTGACAATGCACTCCTTTATTTTTCAGTTTTCTAGTTCTTAGGCTATTTTTGGTAGACTGTGTTGGGAACTGGATGAGTCCAGCAGACGAGAGGGCCACAGTACTACAGCAGTGTAATGACCAGTTGGGGACTCCTAATGTTGACAAAATCAGAGCCTGTCTGGTGCTCAGCCTGAGGGTGTGATGGGCTTGTCACATCTGGGTGCATTTAAAACACACACAAAACTAATTCTGTGGTGTGTAGTCCCAGCAATTCATGTTCTGTGGAGTTTATTGGCATTACTGCTAAAAGCTCAGCTGAACTGCTGCCTCTGGCTTTGCTTTATGAAGGTTGTTAAGGTAGGCTGAAGAGAGTCCAGCAGAGAGAAGTGAGAAAACACAGAAACTTGGGATAAAAGAGAAAAGAACTGGACTTGAAAACTCTGGAACAGATGATGGGGTTTTATATGCCTCTTTTCTATTTAGGAGCTTGTCTTCTCTATTACAGTTCCTAGGGCTCAACTAAATACACCTTGCTTGGTAGGAGAGAAAAAACTGTTCCTCCACTACTTAATTAGGAACATCTTGGAATCTCCTTCATGAGAGGTGTTTTTAATTTACATTGTTCTGGATATTCTTACCTAGCTCCATTTCAGGAGCATGAATATCAAGAGGATGAGGTTTTTGGTTTTTTGCTGTTCCTTTCTCTGGTTTTATTTTTAAGATTTTCTTTTTGGCTGATTCATAGACTTACTGCTTGTAGTTCAGTACGCAGGCTGAATTACCAAAAAAAGTATTTGATTTAAAAGGGTAATTAGATTCAACTTGATGTTAAAGCCCAAAAAATAAAGACAAGATTTGCTGCATTATCTTTAATTGCTCTTGTTTATAAAACATTTAAGTGATCACTGGAATGGATAACCTGGAAGAATGTCAGAGAGGCCTCAGGGAAGGGTTTGTGGTGCTCTGGGATTCCCTTCATTCACAGACATGGAGTTGACATAAATTAAATTAGGTATTGGAGCTATTGAAAGGTTTTAATATAGGGAAGGCAGAATATCTCTTATTCTTAGGTAATATTCCTTAAATGTCACTTCTCAATGGAAAACCTTTCTGTTTGCTTTGCTTTCCAAGACTTAATGCAAAGCAGATCAGGAATTCCTTTCTAGAAAACCTTCCAGCTGTTATTCTTGTGTGCCTTCCCAGCTACCATCTATGCTCCTCGGAGGAAGGGCCAGTTGTCTGCTGACATCTGCATGGAGACCATCGGGGAGGAGATCTCGGAGCTGCGGCAGATGAAGAAAGGCGTGTTCCAGCGCGTCGTGGCCATCTTCATCCACTACTGCGATGTCAACGGCGAGCCCGTGGAGGACGACTACATCTGAGGGCTGCTCCTGCCACCCCTCGGCTCTCACCGGCACTGCTGGCCGAGGAAGCCGGTGGATCCTTCCCGGATGCAAAGCATTTTCTTGAAACACATACTTTGCAGTTGCTCTTCACTCGTTTTGGGAAAAGATTATGTAGTTAAATGTATAATGAAAAGTAAAAATTGTATACTAAGATTTGTACATAGAGGAAACGAAAGAAAAAAAAACACTTCCTAATACTGAGACTTTTATTTCATATGTTTATACAATTTAATTTAAATTTCATTTTAATGAAGGCCAATAATTAGGAACAGGGAAGAATATTTGAACTTTTCAGCCCACACAATTCATAGCAGTATTTTTTTTCCTTATAAACAAAATTCCATTTGCTGTGTTCAAAAGAGTCATCAGAGTCTCTTTTAATCTGTGCCTTTTTCTTGAGCATTTAAGAGTCCATTGAGCATTAAGAGTCCAGTCTGAGTAAACCTGTTGAGCACAATCTTTGTGTCTTGTGTGCATTTTTCAAAGGGACAATATTCTACAGCTGTTGCAAAGAAGGCCAGAAGCAGGGAAAAACATAGCAAAGTTGGTGATGTGTGGTAGTTTCTAGGATTATCAAATGCATTTTGGGGGAAAGGAAAACCCCATGTTTAGCACCTTGGAAACAGAAGATGTGTTCTGAAGCATTTTGTACTGTTGGATTTCATTTTAATAGTGTATTTGACTGTACTCTGAAAAGTAAGTTGCTAATTGTTGGTTCCACTCTCTTTAACGTAAATCTGCACGTAGTAGCTGGCTGTAAGCTGAATTTTACCTTCAGGCAGGCAGAGAGAGAAAGGGATGTGTAATTGTTTGGTTACAGCTGTATCTGCACAGGATCCATCTGACACAAGCAGTGAGCTCTTGGGCTGGGTTTTGCTCACTCACAAATGCAGATTTTCCATATGGTCAGTAAAAACTGCTGCTATTTGCCCCTGATTATGTGTGTTTGTTGTGTATTGAAAATGCTTCTGGTTCCCACAGTCCTACAGGTGTTTTCTGTGTATGTCCAGAATCTGCTGCAAATCCAGGTCTAAAAATGCACAAATTAGTGTTAAACTTGCTGGACTGTGCTGTTAGCAGTGTGTCCAGTGGGGTGGGAGACTCTGAAGGCCAGTTTGCTTCCCTGTGGAAGTATCTCCTTGAATTCCCAGTTGTGGCTACACAAAGGCAGCTCAGCTCTGCCAGGCCATCAACTCTGGCCTGATCTCTCATCCCTTTTTTTTTTTTTTAAGGTTGCAGAATTAACAGCCTAAAAAATGACAGTTTGTTGACTTCCTGTGGTAAAAGCCCTAGAGCAGATTGGTTTATACCATTATACAATTTTGCACATCATAATGATTGTGATTCTCTGAACCTTGGTGTAAATGTGACTAATGGGGATTTTTGTGACATTTAGCTCTGTAGAATTGAAGAGGCAAAAAACTGCTCAATACAGTGAAACCAGTGTTGGTTTTCTCTGCATTTATCCCTCTGTGGAAGTTCTTGAGGTAATGTAGAACTTGAAATATGTGGCCTATGAGGAAGAGAATGGTGCCTTATGGGAGCAGCAAGAGATTCAAGATAGTAGCATTTTCTCACACCTGCTGTTTAACAGGAGGTGGAGCACTAAATACCAGATAATGATGTGAATGTTGTTAAATTTGCCTTAATGCAGGATCAAAATTAATGGTTTAGTTATAGTGTATTTAACCATAGATAATACATTCAATTATATTCTGAGACATTATTGTGACCCTTTCTAGGAGTGTTTCAAGTAATCTGAGTCATCAGTTCAGTCATGTTTACCATTTTAATACAGGAAAGTGTTGCAGAGTTTCTAGAGTATTGCACTGGATCTCCATCTGGTATCTCTTCAGCATTTTGAAGAAGTATTTATGCAAATAATATGTTTATTTATATTCAATATTTCTGTAAGCAGTTGAACCTTGCAGTAGTTTTAACTTCTTAAATATTACTCCCATTTTACACATGGTGGTGATGTAGTGACTTAATTCACTCTGTGTCCTGAGCTCTGGTGGATTGAGAACCTGAGTCCTGGCCAGGGAACCTGCTCTCTTCAGTAACCTCAGTATCTGAAATTGAGGAAAGGAGCAGGGAGGAGGACAATAATTATTTTCCTGCTCAACTTTTGTTAGTAATAATTTTTTATATATTTAACTAGGACCTGAATGGGTATAGTTTGAGCAGGAGTTGCTGGACAAACTATAATTTGGTCACCCATTTGGCTTCAGTGGTGGTGGTGTGCTGGGGGTGGGCACATCCTCAGGGCTCTGCCAGCTCCCTGTGAAATGCTGCCCCAGGGGACAGGACTGGAATTGTTTCCAGTTGTTTTCCACCCTGAAGAACAGAGCTGCAGTGGCCATTTGGGTTTCTGGTTGGTTCTTCTGTGGATCCTGTACCAGGAGCTGGCACTAACATCAGCCCCAGTTTGCTGGTAGGGGTGTGAGTGTTTGTGAATGTTTGCTTTTGTTGGTTCTTATAGAACCATAGAGTAGTTTGGGTTGGAAGGGACACTAAAGCTCATTCAGTTCCACCCCCTGTCGTGGGCAGGGACACCTTCCACCAGACCAGGTTGCTCCAAGCTCCATCCAATCTGATCTTAAACACTTCCAGGGATGGGGCAATCACAGCTTTTCAGGGCACCCTGTGCCAGTGCCTCACCACTCTCACAGGGCAGAATTTCTTCCTAATATCTAATCTAAACGTACTCTTTCAGTGTGAACCATTTCCCCTTGTCCTGTCACTCCAGTTCCTGATGCAGAGTCCCTCTCCAGCTTCCCTGGAGCTCCTTCAGACACCGAAGGGGCTCTGAGGTCTGCACACAACCTTTTCTTCTCCAGCTGACCAGCCCCAACTCTCTCAGCCTGTTCCAGAGGTGAGATGCTCCAGTGCCCTTTTGAATTTTGCTGCCTCCTCTGGACTTCTTGCTTTTACCAACTGCAGAGGCTCAGCTACATCACAGAACTGTCAGCAAAGAGCCAGGTCCCGGCCATGTGTTTGTCTGGCATTTTTCCATGACACCCCATCATTTCCCACGTGGGAAAAGCATTCTGCATCCCTTCTGTGCAGGGCTGCGGCGCTCGAATTGGAATTTTCTGGTCCTTCTCCCGTCGGATCCCTCCGGAGGGGCCGGCACAGGGATGTGGGGCGCGGCTGGGCGCGAGTGCCCCGGCGGGCGGCAGGGGGCGCTGCGGGGCCGGGGACACGGGGACAGCCCTGGGGGGACAGGGGTGGTCCGGACACCCCCAGCTCAGGGTGCCCAGGGACACCCCGGGGGGCGGACAGGAGTGGTCCCGATGCCCCCAGCTCAGGGTGCCCAGGGACAGCCCTGAGGGGACAGGGGTGATCCGGACATCCCCAGCTCAGGGTGCCCAGGNGCCCTGAGGGGACAGGGGTGATCCGGACATCCCCAGCTCAGGGTGCCCAGGGACACTCCGGGGGGCGGACAGGAGTGGTCCCGATGTCCCCAGCTCAGGGTGCCCAGGGACACTGAGAGAGGACAGGGGTGGTCCTGACACACCGACCTGGCTGTGCCTGACACGCCTCCCGACTCAAATCCAGCATCCTGCAAGGTGGGTTCGTGCGCAAAGGCTCTTCCAGAAACAATTCCTGTATAACATGGTGCCATTAAGTCCTGCCTCGAGAATCACAGGTTCCCTGGTGTAGGTTGGAAGGGACCTTAGAGTTCATCTCGTTACAGCCCCTGCCGTGGGCAGGGACACCTTCCACTGGACCAGGTTGCGCCAAGCCCTGTCCAACCTGCCCTTGAATACTTCCAGGGATGGGGCAGCCACAGCTTCTCTGGGCACCCTGTGCCAGTGCTGGAGGATCTCCAGAATATCCCACATACTATTTGGAAAACTGTTACCACATTTACAGAAGCAGATAAAGATACCAGGCTTGAGAAGTTCTGGTTTGCAGCTTCAAGGTTGTAAAGAGATTTGAACTTTTATGTCTCATTTTGATTGTTTTGGTCAGTTATTCAATTGCCATGGCAAGGGAGGGCTTCCATAGCTTTGCCCAGCTAAACTTTCCTCAAGGAGCATCCCAGATGTCTTCTATCTGTATGTGACAGGCATCCCTCTTCACAGGCTTCCCTCCTCACTCTGCAGTCTGGCCTGACACCTCTTGTTTTTCTCTGGCAAGAGGACAGGCTGCTGTCACTGCAGATAAGGTGACTGAGTGATCCTGCTCTACTCTGCTCTTCTTGCTACAACACAGAAAACTCCAGCTGGGGCTTTTAGTTTTGCCCTGTTCCTGTGTGGCAGCTTTGGGCTGAACTTTGAAATTCATTTACAGCCTACTTACAAACAGTGATATTTGCATCTGGATATCCATGGAAGCTGTTTGCTGGAGTTCAAAGGCAGCTTTGCAAACATTTAATCTGATAGGTAAGGAAAATGACAAAGGAAACTCCGATATGGTTGCATCACTTCTGTCCCCTGCTTCCTTGATGTACTTTGCATTTGCATTTGTGTGCCTTCTGGGAAAGGATTAAACGGGAAGGATTATCTTCCCTAGGTTAGGTCTGACTCAGCAACACACTTCCTGGGTCAGTTATATCTTTGCGGGGTTTATGTGCCTCTAGTGCAGGTGAGCTAATCAGACTCCTCTTAGAGTCAGTGAAGAGAAAAGAGCACTTTTCTCTCTGAAAGGGCCTAATTCAGCTGGGCAAAGGCAGCTATTGATTAGCTCTCTGCTAATGAGGAAGTGAGTGTGAGGTGATTTGTGCCACTGCAGGCAAGGGCTTGAACTGCTTTGCCTGCAGCAAGGAGGGTTAACAGCTCCTCCTGAAAGAGGATGCAGTGATCCCAGCTGGGAGATGCTCAAGTGCCTGAGAAATGTCATCTAAATAGAGAGTACAGAAGGTAAATAGATGAAGTGTGCTTGGGATGGTAGAGAGGAGCACGAAACATTGTGTACAGACATGGGCGCTCTGCTGGGTCTTGCTTTTTTTTCTCTGATTTAGGAGAAAGAAAAAAAATCACTGTTTGGGTTTTTAAGAGAAAAGGATTTTGAAAGTGTACTTTTTTGAGGAAAAGCTATAAGGAGTTGATGGTAGAGACAGGAATGTTGCCTCTGCCCTTACTCTGGTCTCTGAGTTTTTCAGTGTGTTACAAGCAGCTGCAAACTCCTTACCTTGCCCATCATTTCTGCTAGTCCAAGCAATTCAAACTTAATCCCTTGTCAGGAGGCTGACAGAGAAATCCTATGGACACATGTGCACTGCATGTGAGAACAGGACAGCCAGATCCAGTGCCCATCAACTGGAGAGTTTCCATCAGCTCATTAACAGTCACTGGGACTGTTGAGAGGAGATTTAATTGGGGTTTTTATTCAGAAAGATTTAAGCTCTACAATAACTGAAAGAACTAAAAGCTTTTGTATATTTTTATTGAGTTCATATTAGTAGAAGAAAACAACAGACTTCTCACATTTTGGCATGGTAGGACTAGAGATGGCTCAGGAAATCAAATGAGGAGGAAAAAGATGGGATCCTACACCATGGAAGGATTTACAGCTGACAGTTACAGAGTGAAAATGTTCCTCTTGGCTTCAGCATTTACAAAGATGGGTGAGGAAAACTTTTCAGAATGACTCAGAGTCTGCCGTGTGTGGGCTGCCTGCTCCAAGAAACCATCATTTGGCTGGAGCTGTTCTGTATTTTTCATCTGTGCTAAGAATTAAATGGACACGATTTGGACCCAATTGGTTGGTTCTGTTGCACACTATTAAGTCAGGCTGACGTCAATAACTGCCTTAAATACCTTTTGATTATTCCTTATCTTTGCTGAGCAAAGCCATTTTGGAATGCATTCTGTTCTGAAAGCCACAATTCTTTGCTGAGATGATCTTTGGGCTGAAGGTATTTGTTAGTAATACCTAAATTGGGAGGTATTTTGAGATGTGCAAAAGCATTTAAGTACAACTAATACACTGTTACCGATTCCTCACAGAACTGTTGATCCCATTTAGGGGACAGTGGGAGAATGTAGAGTAAAATAAAAGCCACTTTGAAGTGTGCTGAAGTCAAGGCAAGGCAAGTATAATTTAGCACTCTCAGCTCTGACTCATGTTGAGTTTGTCTGTGGTTACCCAACACATTTCCAATGTACATTCTCCCCCAAGTGTCCTTTGTTACAACAGAGACTTACAGAGGACCAAAGTTTGCCAAAAGAGACTCTGCAGCAAGGGATTTGTACTGTTCAATGTCAAGATGACCCTAAAAGTGGTTTCCATGGCTCACATGAGTCCATTTGGATTGCACTGATCCTGCAAACCAGACCAGCACCTCAGTGTCCCTGCAACCTGAGACTCCCTCAGGTAACGTGCCAGGCCAAGGCAGGGCTCCTGTGACTGCCCCTCAGGACCAGGACAGTGATTTTTCCCCTGTGCTGGGCACTGGTGAGGCCACACCTCAAGTGCTGTGTCCAATTCTGGGACCCTCAGGGGCTGGAGCATGTCCAGGGAAGGGAATGGAGCTGAGGAAGGGTCTGAAGCATGAGGAGCTGCTGAGGGGGGCTCAGCCTTCAGAAAAGGAGGCTCAGGGGGCACCTTCTCACTCTACAACTCCCTGAGAGGAGAGGGGAGCAGGTGGGGTTCAGGCTTTGCTCCCAAGGAACAAGGGACAGGACAAGAGGAAATGGCCTCAAGCAGTGCTAGAGGAGGTTCAGGTTGGACATCAGGAGGAATTTGTTCACAGAAAAACTTGTCAGACACTGGCAGGGGCTGCCCAGGGAGGCGGTGGAGTCCCCACCCCTGGAGGTGTTCAAGGAATGACTGGACATGGCACTCAGTGCTCTGGGCTGGGTGACAAGGTGGGGATGGGTCACAGGTTGGACTCGATGACCTTGGAGGTCTTTTCCAACTGTAATTATTCTGTGATTCTGAGTAAGGGTTTCCCACATACATCTACAACTACCCCTCAGCTCCAACACTACCAGTCCTCAGTTTCCTCTGTGAGCCCCTTCTCAGCTCTGCTCACACACTGCACTGTCCTGGTGTGTAATGCAGATGGGAGCTGTTGCCTTCATTTTTAAGCCACTGTGGTAAATATTTTCATTTCTTACTGTGTGTACACCGACATCAGATCCTGAAGTAGGAGCAGATCACATTGTACATTTCTGAATTAAATTAAAAGGGGTTTGGGAATTTACTGAAAACATTTTGCTAACTGTTCTGCTGAGATAGTTTCTCATTACCCTCTCCAAGAAACTGAAGATATATTCAGTGTTGAAAGAACTGAAGGATAAATGTGGAAGGGATGTTTCCCCATAAGGATTCATCTGCCTGCATGGTGTTTATGAGCATGACCTGCTGGTACTCTTGGGCTGCAGCCATATCTCCATACATCTCGCTAAGCAACACAGCTGCTGCCTGCCTCAAGCACTGACATTTACAGAGCGTGTATCATCCAGTTATTGCTTCACATCCCTCCAGACAGTCTTAAACATCAGCTAATTAAAGTGTATGGCCTCTTCTGCACCCTTCCTTGGAGCTTCTGCGTGGTGAGCGCTGCTTTCCGTCGCTGTCTTGTTTATTGCAGCTCTGAATTTTACTTTGCAGCATGACTGTGACTTTGTCCCTGTCTGAGTAAACTGAGCATTGGAGACATGGGAAGCTGGGCAGTAGAAAGGATGGCCAGCTCAGGGGGGGACATTCACCCTGCACTGCCCAGGGCGCCCTGGCACACAGATTTAGCCTTAGGGTACGTTTCCAATCTGCCTCTGGAAGGGGCCACCCTGTTGTTGTGTTTCCCTCTTTCAGCACAAGTAACCTCAATGCCTCTTTGGATTTGCCTGTCTGGGCCCATGCCCATGTCATGCAAGATCCCAGAAATGTTTCTGGAGCCTAGAAAAATGCAGAAATATGGGGAATACAACAGTGTTGACGGATCAGCCTCCTGAAGATAGTTTAGCAAAGGCCCAGCCAATTTCTCATTAGCTCTCTATTCTGTCAGCACATTACCTCTGGCAAAGAGAAGTGTCATGAGTTGTAATCCAAGAAAACAGCTCCATCAGGCACCATCCTTAATTCTTCCAGGGCTTGCTGTGTTCCAAAACATGTGAAGTGTTCCCAGACCATAAAGTGGTGGTGTGATCACCCACTGATGAGTACTAGCATATTTATGTGAAGAAATAAATCTATGGTTATTACAGTGAATCTGTGAGAGATGGGAGGAAAGATATGGAAAGGGAGAAAGACTCTTCCCTTTTCAGGCAGCTTCACTGGGAAACTCAGAGAAACAGAGCTGCATAAAATGATGACTCCCTGTTTGTAAATGTCTGTCTCAGTGTGGTGCCCAGAGCAGTGAGAGCTCTTGGGGCAGATGTGAGAGGTGGAGTGGGCACAGCACAGGGCAGGGAGAGAGAGGGAGGGCTTAGAAACAATCAGTGGGGAGAAAGAGCCAGTGCACGAGAACTTGGTGCAGGAGGGCAGGATTGTTCTAGTGGATAACAATTAGGAATGTGTATTGCAATCCAAGAGCTCATCAGTATTTTCACAGAATCATTAAGGTCAGAAAAGACCTCTGAGATCATGGAGACCCACCTGTGACCCATCCCCACCTTGTCACCCAGCCCAGAGCACTGAGTGCCATGTCCAGTCATTCCTTGAACCACTCCAAGGATGGGGACTCCACCACCTCCCTGGGCAGCCCCTGGCAATGTCTGACAAGCTTTTCTGTGAACAGATTCCTCCTGATGTCCAACCTGAACCTCCTCTGGCACTGCTTGAGGTCATGTCCTCCAGTCCTGTCCCTTGTTCCCTGGGAGCAGAGTCCAGCCCCCAGCTGCTCCCCCCTCTTCTCAGGGAGTTGTAGAAAAGCAAAGAGGGGCTGGATTCTCCCTCACTGTCCTGTGAGGCAAGAAGGTGTAATTTGGTCACATCACATGTTTGGAGTGAAAACAGCACAAGAAATGACCATGAGCTGGAGTTCATCACAGTGTACATAGAAGAGTTTTTATTTTTAGAAACAGCCAATGCATTACACATCACTCAGCACAGGCAAAGACTCTGACACCACTAGCCAAGATGGTCAATGGGAAGCTGAACTGAAAGGCTACAGGAGCAGCCACCTTTAGCAAAGGAAATTGAGTCTGGGTCCTTTCCATAAGGCAGCTCCTTTTCCGGAGAAATTCTGCCATTACTAGTGACAGTGTCACTTGCTGGGTTCACAGAAGCTTTGCTGAGATTATTGATTTACTAAGCAGGAGCTGCCAGGTGGTTTGTGACAGGTTTGCTGAGTCCAGCAAGCAGCTTATCAGAGATGGCACAGAACATGGACATTTCTTGTTTGGTATTTCATTCAAATACAGTTCTTGTAATTTTTTCCCATCACAGCTGTTGACTATTTTGGCTAGTGAGCCCCTGCTCCCCTGGATAGAGCCATGGGAATGGTGCCCATGAGGAAACTGCCATGTTGAGGTGCTCATTTTAAATTAAGAAGAGATATATTACTAATGCACATAAAAATATAGGAGAAAACTACACTTCAAGGACGACATCAGAAACAAAAAACACTATTACTGTAGCATCCCCATGCTGCTGGTTCCAGATCACTCCAAGAAATTTCACACCAGTATTTTGATGCCTTTTAATGGGGACAAAGAAAAGCTTTTTTTAGGATTTCTCTAAGAAATTTGACACTGGAGTCGAAACCATGACAACCTGTTCTGCAGCCTTGTGTACCCAAATCCTGATGCAACCCATGTGAGCAGTCCCACAGAGGGTGAGGATCACAGAACTGAAGCAGCCCTGGATGGATTTTTTCCAAACTTTCAATAATGGCCTTTTCACTCAGTGCTGTGTTTTGATGTCAACGGTAGAGTTAAATGAGTTCTTTTAGGAACAAAGCCATATAAAAACAGGGCATTGCCAAACAGTCCTAATGGTGAACCAGGAGCACCTTCCACCACAAACACCAACAGTTTTTCTCGTTCTTACTGCCAGAAATTTTCTACTTTGGTAAGTGACTGATCTTCTAATTAGGGCTACTTCTGGGTTAGGCCCAGTGTCCTTTTTCCTAAAGAAAAATGCTATGAAGCTCTATCAGTGACTTTAAGTGGAATAAGTATTTAAAGAAGTCAGACACCATGGCAGGGAAGCCAGTTGTTCTTATCATGCACAATTTTTTTCCTACCGAGCAACATTTTTGTTTGTTCAAAGCAGGATTTGTCTGTTTATAGTAAATACCTGTCACATAGCAACAGAAATATTACTAAATAATAATACATATAATGTTTAGCTCCTGGATCTAGAAGCTTTTAATGAAAAAAAAACACATGTTCCTGATAAAAAATAATAAATAATGTCACCTTTTCTTTTTACATTAAAAATATCTGTACATCATTGCACAATATAACAAAGTACAATTTTATTCCCTAGACTCAGGGTGGCATCTCTGGGCTAGATCTTCATCTAAAAAGGGTAGAGGCTCATAGTCTTGATCCTGCATATTTCCTACTGCATGACAATCATTTTCCCCAAGTTGTGAAGTCTACAGCCTTGCCCACCCTCTCCATGCAAAAGGTGGAAGCAGCTCACAAGGAACATGGCAACATCTACATGCAGAAAGTAGCAGAGGACTGAGATCTTTGCAAGCAGATGTGCATATGGTGATATTTGAAAGTCTTGAAACTCCTTGCCTCAACTGGAAGAGGACAAAAACAAGTAGAAAAATAAAGGTGGAAAATGTAAGGGGAAGTCTCTCTTCCTAATGTAGCTAGAAAAGTTTTTTAGATGGTGTATTTTTCAAGATGGCACTTAGTGATCTGTTACAGACTGACTGTCTCTTGGCCAGTCTTTCTTCTGGGTCAGAATGCCCAAAGTCTGCTCAGATGAGCTCAGCACTGGCAGCTTGCCTGGGTTTGAGGGCCATATCCTGTGCATTGGCCTCCAAATGGCAGAGGATGGCCATGGCTTTGGGCCAGTGGGCTGGACTGGAGCAGTGCTGGCAGGGTACTGTCAGAGGTGAGCTGTCTCTGTAGATCCCACTCCAGCTTGTCGGGCTCTCATACACCCAGGAGTCTTCCATCAGTGATCTTGGCCAGGAAACACAATAAAAGCATTTACAAAGCTCTGCAGGGTCGGGTGAACCAGCAGCTTGTGCTGACCTTTCACCAGTAACTGTAATCAAAGGGCATGTTTGCTGAAGAAAACATGGTGCTGTTTCTCCCCTGACCATCCAGTTACCGTGGGCAGGATCTCACACTGATAAAACAAGGCTTTAGTCTCACATCCTGTTTAGGGCTTCAGCCAGACCTTGTGATCTCTAAGACTGCAGGACAGAGAGATGACTTGTACATGATGGCAGCTGGAAAGGAACAGCAGAAGTCCCTGCACTGAGTGTTTGTATCTGTTTCGTGTCCTTACGTTGACAGGAATCACTCACTCCTGGAGTAAAGCTCTGGCACAGCCATGGTCCAGCTGTCCCTGCAGGTCCCGTGGGTGCAGTCCTGTACCTCCCCGGGTTCCATCCGTCTCACAGCTGGACATCCATGTGCCGTCAGTGCAGGAGGCACTGTGCCAATGAACATGAATGGTTTTTCAACAAGTCCTGCTGTCTGTGAGTCCTTTGGTTATCCTAAAAGGTTCTTTCAGCTGGACCGTTCCTCTTGTAGGACTATGACTAGAAACAGGACTCTTGGGATTCAGGGTCATTGTGGATGGGAAGCTTCTCATGTTCCTGATGATGCCCATTGCGTAAAACAGTGTACCTGGGAGTGGAGAGACACAGAGATTTGTTAGTGCCAGTCAAAAGGACCTGCTTAGGTAAAATGAGTTCCTGAAAACCCCAAAGTACATCTTAAGACAGAGCATCTTCCAAATATAGAGATCCTACATAAAGCAAAGCAAATCTCTGCTTTGCTCCATGACAGGAAACCAATCTTTGGTTTGAAGCAGTCAAGGCAATCCCTGAAAACCAAGAATGCTGCTTAAGATGAAACCAAGACCAACATTTCAGGGCATTTCCATGCACAAAACAAAGTTGTCTCGGTCTAGTATCAATTCTAGTATGTCTTATCAAACCGGTGCTGTTCAGGTGTCCTTTGGAGGTATCATGACCTTTATGATATTTCTCCAGGCTTTGAGCCAGGTAGGGAAAAACAGAATTCCACTGTAAGAATTCCATGTTATCTCTTACCCTGTGCCACATCTACCAGCCCATGTCCTGCTGCTGATCCCAACATGGCTCTGAACAGGACTGTTGGCTGAGTTGGCTGGTCGACAGGCAGCTGTTTCCCCTAAGTGGTGTGCAGTGCTTTGCAGGAATAAGCAGAGCTGAGGTGATAGCAAAACTGTTGGCTAACTGGAGTAAAACTAATTTAGCACATCTTTCTAGAATTTTACATCTAAGCATTCTTGCTCTCAACCCCCCTGAAGGGTACACAGCAAGCCAGGTATCTTCCTTTGGCAGTCCATTTAATTTAAACTAAAGCTGAACTAAACCATCCTTGGAGGAGATCCAGAAGGAAGGAGCTGAAAAAGTAACTGTAAAAACATATTTTTTCGTAGTTCAAAAGGGTCTCAGGGAAATCAGGTCCCTGTTAAGATTTTTCTTCTGAATGTTTAGACATGTAGATATGTTATTTCTCTTAGTTACAAACAACCAAGATATACCTGAAACATCTGTATCCCAATAAAGATTAAAAAGAAAAAAGCCTAAGAAAATAGGGGAATATATCAGAGTTAGCAGAGTGAAGCACTATCAGCCTCAGGATTTGTTTGAATAGTCACTAAGAAAAGCCAGGAACTTTGTCTACATGTTCATAAACTGATACTATGACATCAGTTCAGTGGGTGTTATTATTCAGGTTGCATCTCTCTCAATCACTGAGCATTTTGGGGGCTTAGGCTCCTAATTGAGGTGCTTGTAATAGCACTGAAATGTCTGAAGTAGATGATGTGAATATCCTACAAATGATGTATCTGCTAGTTCCAGGAGATCAGCCATGTCCTCAAACTGAAGGCCAGGGTATAAACTGTACTGCCTGTCTGTGTTCGCCCTGGTGGACATTCCTACAGGAATTTACCCTTTAATGATCTAGATGCTGGTTTTCAACATGGTCAGGCTTGACTGCCTCATTGCAGGTCACTGTATGTGCAGATGTATCCACTGAACACACCCCCTTAATATATTCCATTTTTAATGAGGCTAATCAATTTATAAATCCACTTTAAATAAGGATAATACATTTAAAAAATGTGCTCATTCTCCCAACAAGTTACAGACTTGATGTAAGAAACAGGCAAAGACATTTTGCATCTAACACTGAACAAACAGTCCAATGAGATGACCATGAAGAATACAAGTCATAATGTAGTTTTAATTTGATATACCAAGTCAGACATGGGACACTGTGTGAGATGATCCACTGAGGAGACTTCTGCATGGCAAAGTAGCATCCCCTATGCTACAAATGGGATACAGAGGATGAGAGCAGGAGAACCCCTGCTCCATCAACAGGGCAGACACAGATTGGAGCAACTCGGGGCCTGCTCAGCAGCACGACAGACAGGGACTGAAAGCTCACTTCATACAGGATATCCAAAGAGCCAAACCTTCCTTCTTCCTCTGCAGCAGTCAGAAAGTGGTGCAAGATCAGCAATAGCAGGTGATGCCGTTTGTTACAGAGATGCATTAAGCTAAAGAGAAGTCATTAGGGTGTCCTGGGATCTCATGTGGCACAAAGAGTCTGTCTGAAGCCTCTGGCAGTTGTTAGCTCAACACTTCCAGCTGTTTACCCTGTGGGGAAAGAGGACTGGTAGGACAGGAGGAAAGAGCATTCCTACACAGAGAGGGAAAGCTGCACTGCAGGGTGATGGCTTACTCAGGCATTGGCACATTCCTGAAAGTATTACCAACATCTCCAAGAATCTGTTAAAGGAGTTCCTCTGCTGATGGGTTTTTGTGTTACCAGTGGAAGTTTTCTCCTTCAAGTGGAAGTTTAAATCTACCTGCCAGTTGCAGAGCACCAATTTAGTGTTGGATAAAAGATGGGATTATAACAGCCCTGCTTTTGTTCACATCCCTATGACTTAATTTATCTGCTCCCTGAAAATAGAACTCATTTTTCAGGTGTTGGCAACTATGAGGAGCAAGTTTCAGAGGAAAAGCCCAACTGTACTTGAAACTTCAGTGTTGCCTCACTCCAGGAATACACATCTGATGTGCCTCAGCTCTCACCCCATGGAGATTCCAAGGATTTATCTTATAGTCCAAGGAGAAAACAGCACTCAAACCCTCCAGGTGCGGGCTAAATGTTTCAAGGGAAACAACAAGGTAGGTTTGAGTAATGAATACATCTGAGGAAGTCATAGTATGTGAGCAGGAAAAAAACAACATTAAAAGGTTTAAATGCATTAAATTACCTGCAGCAAATTAGTTGCTCAGCTTTCCTGCCCCTAATGGGTTCCTTCCACGGGCTTTGTACACACCGGCATGTTAAGCCACCAAGCTCAATTACAAACTGGGGCCCCTGCCCTCTGCATCCAACTCCTCCCAGAACTGAGGACAGCATTCCTGTCATTTCCCCAACAGCTTTGCTCTGATCACAACCACCACCCAGCAGTAAAGCCCAATAATGGAAAGGCATTGCCACCCCTAAAGGGACATGCTGGAGGCTATTCCCTACTCTCCAAATGGCACGTTAATTGTGATGATGGCCAAATTGGAGATAATTGCTTCTGCATCTCCCACTGTTTCTGAAAGTCCATTGGGCTCTTTAATTAAACGGTGGGATTGGCTCTCAGCAGAGGAGGTTTTACCCTCTGTAGTCCCACAACCAGAACAAGGAGCTCTGGCATTACTCTGGGAACTTGGCAAAAGCCAAGGAGAAAACACCAGGAGGATGCAGTGGCTGCTCATAATCTTCCCACTTTCATTCCCTGCAGAGCTACCCCTCGCACCAACTTGCAAAATTTACTAAGAAAGCAAAGCCAAAAAATTGCTGGTTTCTCTTCCCCAACTGCAGTGAAAACCAGACAGCACTTTCCCAGAGCCTGAGGTCTCCTCTTGACCTTGTTACGTGGGGGAAGAGCCCAAGACCCACCTGGCTCCAACCTCCTTTCAGGGCACTGTAGGCAGTGAGAAGGTCTCACAAATAAACTGAACTCCCACAACTGTCCCAGCAGGGCAAAGCTTCCAGCTGAGCTGAAGGCAGGTGAAGGGAGGAAGCCCCAGCCATTCCAAACCTGCTGTAGGTGCACAGCTGCCTTTGCTCTCTGTTTAACTCTCCTTTCCCAGTACCCCTGTTTGCATTTTTAATTGCTTCCATGTCTGGACTGGCAGAAGGTGGTTCCTGTTGTCCTGACATTCACTGGAGATGGAGGTGATGCTTGGCAGCTGTCCCTGGACTGGGTTTTGTGCAGGAAAGGTACATGAGCTGTTACTGTTATACTCTCTGGGACTTTTGCCACTAAATCCATTCCCCCTCTGCTCCAAAAATGAAGGTCACATTATCAATAGGCAGAAAAGAGATGGAGGGAACCTGTGCAAGGCAGTCAGGCAAGGAGCAAGTTCTAACGACGACGTTCTTAAAAATTTGAACTAATAAGACTAGAAATAAATCTGCACGTTTTATGGCATTGGAAGTTTCCCCAGGTCTGAGCCAGCTGCTATTTGCAACCCTTGTTTTTGTTGCTCGTAAATGTTGTTTTTTTCAGGAGCACCCAGTAAACACCTGCTGTGAATAGATGATGTTTTTTTGGTAAGGTGTGATAAACTGTGAAGAGAGTTCCATTTTTAATAATGGAATTTACCATTATTATCCTCAGCCACTTAAGATGCTAGAACATAGAGTTTACTCATAGGCAGAAGTTGGCTGAAGCCACATCTTAAGTAGAACTGACCTTCCAAATTAAACCAAGAATTTAAACTTTTCTTATATTTGATATTGCTCTGCTCCACCATTTATCTTTCCCTGCATTTTTCCTTCAGAGCTGCAAAGCTCCTCAGTGGTTTCCCCTCTGGAATATACACAGCACCACTACTGTGGCTCCACACTCAATATCATGCCTATTTCTCAAAGCTCAGGTTCTTTCAGGTGGACTTAGAAGAGAAAGAACAAATAACCCTCTTTGATATCAAATTAAGATTAGGGGTAACAGTCACTTGGCAGAGCAGAGCAGGTTACTTTAATGAACACATCACTCTGAAATAAGCCTTTTACCATCTGTTCAGTCCCATAATTACAAATGCAAACAATATAATTCATAAATGCACTATAAAGAGAGAGGAAGAGAGAACAGCTTAAGATGACTGTTTGTTAGTTATCCCAGATGATGCATCTGCTTGCTTTATTCCTGTTTCAGAAGCAGGCAGAAGAGTCTTTTAATTCTGTATTTTATGGCAGTCACTAACCCTGGTAAACCATTGCCTGTAGATGATGGAGGTGCCATTCAGTGCAGGGCAGTGTCTGGTTGGCATCATTATTTCCCCCTGTCTGTGATGGAACCACCCAGGAAAGATCACACAGACTGAATTGCAGTGGGTCAGGAACCAAATTTGAGCATGTTTTTCAGAACGCAAGAAAGAGCCTTGAGTCACCTCCAGAGATACTCAGGGTAAAGATAACAATCCTATTGTCTCCCTGAAAAGAGACTTTTGACATTTTGGAAAACTGTGAAATCTTGGGAAATAGTCAGAAAATTGAGAAGAGTGTAGATATAAAATCTAAGAATCTCTGGAAATCCCTATTTCAATCTATGCTATTTTTTTTCACTTTGAAAGAAGTAAACAAAATCTTAAAATCTGGAATACACAAAATGTCAAAAGGAAATGTGAATAAAATACATTGTTCTATTTCCGTTTTATGTTGAAAAAAAATGAATACACAAAGGCCAAAGTAAATGTAATTTCACAAAACATTTGCTTTTAATACAGCTGCATATTAAATTTTCACGAGATGAGTGTAGAATTGTCCCTCTCTCCCAATTACCAGGCTCATAGCCTCCATAAAATTAAAAGCTTTCCAGTAACTCTGTAATCTCTGGGCTGAATGAGTCATGATTCCAGCCACTAAAGTGAACTGCATTTGGCCATCAGTAGAAAATCATTTTAGCAGGATAAGAAGAATTGTCCCTACCTATTCACCATGATTCCTGGGGCAAAATAGGCCAGAAATTAGAAACTCATCGGGTCTTTTGGCTGATGTGTATCCACACTGCTGAAAAACATAAACCAGTTTCCTAATCATTGCTGCAAAACTAGCAACAGATCCAATCTTCTGAGGAAGAATTGCTCCTGGTGTTTGTTTGTGGGTTTCTTATTTATTCTGAGATGAGCAAGGTGCTTCCAAGCACCAGGTGTATCCTTCTTGTACTGCACTGGATTGATCTGCAACCAGAGGTGACCAGTGTGTCATAAAGAGGAGCAAATATCAGTGGACCTCTGCAGTCCTTCAGGAAAATATGGATAAAATCCACAGAAATACCATCAAAAGTTCAATTTTCCCATTGCAGCTGAAAGGTGAAAATCCACATCTTGGGGAAAACATTTGGATTACTAAATTATTTATATGGCTCTGACATCAATGTTGATTTAAAGTCCTTTGTAGTCAAATCTAAATATAAGTTTGCCTCTGTCTCATGACAAGTGTTTATTTTTTCCAATCTTGAGCAGCTATGCTGAATATCTTAATTATCTTTAAATGAAATAATGCTGTTCAGACCTTGTTATCTGGAATTAAGCCCTCATGGTTCTTTAGTAAGTTTCAGTTAGAGGTTTTAAAAACATCTGTCTCCAGCCCACATAATGCAGCCTCCAGTGTATTTTGTAAGACTTGTAGGTGCCTCCTCAGATTTAACATTAGCAGCCAGTTCTCCAAGTAAGCAAAGCCCTTGAAGCAGGGAAACATAACACTGGGATCAAAACAAAACAAAACAAACTTTGACAAGTCACAGGAAACACAGAAAGCATTCAGCAATGTTTGTTTCTCTCCTTTCTTTTTCCACTGTTCCATCATCCCTGAAGGATGCAGTTCCCCTGTTCTCATAGAATCACAGAATCGATTGGGTTGGAAAAGACCACCGAGATCATCGAGTCCAACCCTTGGTCCAACTCCAGTCTGTTTACTAGATCATGGCACTCAGTGCCACGTCCAATCTCAGTTTAAAAACCTCCAGGGATGGTGAATCCACCACCTCTCTGGGCAGGCCATTCCAATGCCTGATTGCTCTCTCTGTAAAGAATTTTTTCTAATATCCAACCTGAACCGCTCCTGGCTGAGCTTAAACCCCTGTCCCCTCATCCTGTTGGTGACTGCCTGGGAGAAGAGACCAACCCCACCTGGCTATAACCTCCCTTCAGGTAGTTAGAGAGAATGATGAGGTCACCTCTAAGCCTCCTCTTCTCCAGACTAAACAACCCCAGCTCCCTCAGCCTCTTCCCATAGGACTTGTGCTCTAGTCCTTTTATCAGCCTTGTTGCTCTTCTCCCACTCTTACAAACCAGCTCTGGCTGCCACTTGCTGTAATGAGCTGCAGCTCCAGGACATGTCCCCAGACCGTCCCAGTCAGACATGGCCAAGGCATTCCCAGTCAGACAAGGCCAAGGCATTCCCACACAGGTCTGGGGAAGCCCCTGGAGCTGCCCAAGGGATGACCCCCCCAGTGCCCTGTGGGAGTGTGACTGCACCGACACACCAGCACTGCTGCTTTTGGGCTCATGTACCAAACTAATGCTTCATCTCTTCATCTGGCACACCAAGACTGAAATCCCCTCAGTTCTTTTATTGGCGTGTTTACAAGTTAGATGAAGATCATCTTAAAGGAGGATGTTTAGAAATGCAGGGAAATAATAACCCAAAACACAATTTTGAAATGAAATGTCAAAACACTTTGGCATCTTGTTTCCTCTTTGTTTTCTCCTGCTGAAAACATTTGCTGAGTTTGACCCGATAAGTTTGTTTCCTTTGAACTGCAAGTCCTCATTTACATTTTTTTTTTCAATTCTTTTTATTGTCAGACTCTATTAATGAATTTCAAGGATTGTCCACTGTGGTCCCTTCCAACCCCCTCACCTCAACTGCTGAATTTGACCACTGTTGTCTCTTTTCCCAGTCTCCTTATGCTTCTGCCTTTCAGTTGCTTGATCTGGATGATGTTTATAATGTTCCCTATTTTCCACTGCAGGATGTACTGCTCAACTTTAGCTAAAGGCCTCGGACTTTGGGTATTATGAACATAAATGTGACAACAACTGGTGATGAAAAATATCAGATCCACAGAGCAATGAAGCTGCTGGAACCAGTCCGGAGCTGCTGACTTCTTCCATTACAGATTTCCTTGTTAATGTTGTAAAAGTTGGTGTTTCCTCAAGAGAAACAGCAACTTGGTCACTGAAGGACAGAAGTGAAACTAACTTTAAAATCCATGATGGAGCTATTTGTTTTCAGTGAGCAAAATCCATTTCCTAATTATAAACACCAGGGTAAACAAGTCAGTAAATGAGTGAGGCCATCCAGTGTCATGTTGTGGGAGATGAGCACTTTCCCCTTTTTCTCACATTAACTCTCCATTTCCATTTCTCTCTTGTTAATGTTAAGCTTGGCACTACATTATATGCTCTAATTAGCTACAGATTTTGGCCTACAGTTCATTTTTTGCACCATAATTAATGCAACATTCATAAGAGACTGAAATCTGATAATTAGGAGAGCACTTGGAAGTGCTCAGTTACATTAGAAATACACAGCAGCCCATTAAGAGAGGTTCCTAACTACCCACAGATGGGATGACTCATTTTAAGCTTCTGGTTTTAAGTGAGGTGTTTTAATTACTGAAATATGAGCAGGATCAATTAATAATATTCAAATGGAAGATAATATATTTTTTTTTTACTGGAAGTCTCACAACTGGAATAATAAGCCCTTTAATCTGCTAGGAAAAAAACCCCACAAGCCACTTGTCAAAGCTGTGGAATGAAAGAGTGGCAAAACCTCTTGGAGCTGTTTCCTTGTGCAATGTTCGTATCTTAGGGCACCTAAGGGTAAGAGCTGAAAATTCTATTTTCTGGTAATGGAGTAATGGCACCAAAATTAAATAATAAAATCCCCAGTTAAACAACAGTTAAGTTAATCAGAGTTAAAGCAAATAAGAAAAAAAAGAAAAAAAAAAAGGCACCAAAAAACCCCAAACACCCCCTCCCCCCCGAAAAGAAAAAACCACCCAGATGAAAATTAATAATAAAGATCCTTGTTGGTGCTTTTAACACCTCAGCTAATGCCTGTTGTAGGCTAAGTTGTAGTGAGTTTTACAAGCTTAAGGAAAGTTTGTTTGGCTGCTTTTCCTCAGCTCTCCAACCTGCTCCTGGGGAAGAACAGCTTGGAGAGCAAGCACCATGTTGTGCTGAATGGAAGTTGCCTCTCCTCTTTCCCTGTGCATCCAGGTTTTTCAATTAATATTTATATGATCTGCATTAAGTAGCACATTCCTGACTTTAGACTGTTCCTCTCTTAGAACACACTGGGTACAAACTCCTAAAACTTTATTCATCATATGATGATAAATATTAACATGGCAAACTCTTAACTAGTCATATTTTGCAAGCATTGTATTAGGAATAAACATCACCCCACAGGTGGGGACATGGGAAGCGGGTGCTTAATTTGAGTAAGGTCTCCCCATTGTGCTCCGTGCAGCCCTGGCTGGATCCATGCACACCAGGTTTCCTCTCCTGCACTCAGGGCATCCTCTGTTCCCCCCACTGACCCCACTTGCAAACACTGATTCCCTGCATCACTCTCATACACAGTTTCCTCTCCTTTTTAGCCTGGTTAAACCAGGTACCAAGCCAAGCCACTAAGTACACATTGCTGGCTGGCTGTGTTTTCATTCCCCTCTTCTTCAGGAAGGATGATGCTTCCGTTGCTCATCCATCTTCCCTGCCAAGAGCTCTTGCACAGTGAGGTTGGATCATCTTAAGGAGTGTGCTGGGGAGGACAGGAGGTGCCTCTGACAGCTTCATTTTGCTGTGATTCAGAGGTTGCTGAGTCCCCACTCTCTGTTAGCTCGATCCCCAAACATCCTGTGCTAATGGCCTGTTATCCGACTTCAGCCTTCCCAAGCTCAACAAGAGCTGTTCCTGGACATCTGCTCATGAGGACCTCGTACAAGTGATGCCAGTTACTGCTCCCCTCCAGCTCAGGGACCCTCTGAACTTCTGTGTGCAAGAAGGACCTAAGGAAAACATTTTCTCATCAGAGCATCATAATGAGCAGGATTTAATTTCTCCTGAAGAAGTTCAAAAGAAAAATGCCAAGCTCAGTCTAAACATTGGAATACACCATGCCCAAGAATGCTTCTCCAAGTGTCAGGAGAGGCAAAACCCCAAGGATTTGCATAGCTGCAAGCAGTTTATATCTTTTGGGGGGATGAGGGAAACCCGAGAAATGAGGTTCATAATCAAGCAGATATTTATTCTCTGGTGGGTTTCACAGACTAAAAACAGCCCTCAACAATTCCTTTTGAGATTGTTCCTCAGAGAAATGCCTTGTAGATTGGAGCATGGCACTGAAGAGCTGCACTGATCGATGCATTGATTTTCATCACAGGAGGAGGTAACTAGTGCAATCAAAATACCTGGCAATCACTGGGGAGAAATGCACACAATAATCACTGATCAAGTCATATTCCTTCCCTTGCTGACACAATTAAGTTTGCTGTTTCCTTGCAGAAATACAAGGTGGGGAAATTAAGTTTCAGATGAAGCCAGTCATTTATACTACATGACATAAAGTGAAATGCCGGCAGAAAATAATAAAAAATATTTTATGAATATTGAGTCTTTGGGTTGACTCAGCCAAGTTTGAGTCCTTTAAACATATGTGAAGCTCTGGAGTTTGTTGAAATGGGACTGTGGAATATGTATTTTCACTGGCATTCAAGTCACATATCATAGTTACACCTGCAAGTGACCAAGAACAACCCCAACAGTGGGTACCTAAATCTGAATGCTGGCAAGACAGATCATAAATACACTTGTTGTTTGTGCTGTGGCAACAGTCATTGTATTATTTAAATACCATTATTCTGAATCAAGACAGTAATAAGCTCAGATGAGACAAATAAGCAAAAAGTCACCAATTCTTGTGCAAAACTCTGTTCTGTAAGATCAGCTTTTTCAAAGTATCACTCGTTAGCACAGGTACAACCACTCAGAGCACAGGCAGGTCAGAGAACCCATGAACCCAGCACAGGTGCCTGGGGAGAAGAGGGACTGTCCCAGCAACCCCCAGTACAGAATCTCCCTTTGATCCACAGATAAAACTTCTCCCTACATGAAAATTCTTATGAGAATTCCTTTGGAGTTTACTCAGCACAAGAAATAACAGTATTTGATTTAACCAGAGAAGGTTAAAAGTCTAGAACTGGAAGCAGACAAAGAAAAAACCCACCTGTGTTTTCTCTCATTTTATGCTGGTTTAGGTCCCTCAGCCTTAGCCAACAAGGTTGTCTTGGTCAGGTTCACTTTACAGGGTGGGACCTTGCCCGTGTCCTTGCAGGATTTTCCCTGACAGCATCTCTCACCTGGCTGAGCTCTGCCCATCTGTAACTAATGGCATCTCAGAGCCTGTTGCTGCCAGAGGGATTCCCAGGCCGAAGGAGGATGTTTAAAGAGAAAAATGCTGCTCTGACAGCCAAACACAGCTATGAGAACATCCTGGAGATACTCAGGTAAGGACTTCAGCTTTTTTTCCAGAGATCAGATTATGCCTTTTTGTACTGCTTGCAGTTGAGAATCACTACATGTGCTGCCTAGGAGGTCGATTCCTTCAGTCAGAGCTGTTTTCCCAGGCCAGGCTGACCAGAGGTGGTCTCTTTACCCTCACACATAATACATCTCTCACTGGTGGCCCCAGCCCTTTGACCTACAGACCTGATACCCACAGCACCACAGTCCTACACTGCAGTAACTCAGATACATCACTGAACCCACCACTCCATGTCTCCTTCTACTTGTACCTGTGTGTGTAAAACCTTTATTTGTATCTACCTGCTGTTAACATGAGGCTACTTCTGCTATTTTGTGCTTTCTTCTAGTCCTTCTGCAGATATGAATATCTTTCAGGGCCACCACAACTGGCAGACTCTCTGTCCATTGCTTTATATATTGCCTTCAAATCTGAAGTGCAGAAGCAAACAAATAAGTTCAAGGTTCTGAAGATTGTGCCATCCCCTTCCCTCGGTTGCCCCTGGGCCTCTCTATTTTCTGCTTCAGAGGAGATGACATAGTCTATAAATCTCCACCTCAGTCTCTGCTTTGGTAAATAAATGCTGCTCAGATTTATGATTGTTCCTTCTTGAGGAAAAGCAAAGCAATGATACATGTAGCAAATGGAACAGAAAATTGCTTTTCAGCCATCAAGTTTCAAATGTGACTCACTTCAGTTTTGGCTCTACTGCAACAATCACAGGTCCATCCTCTTATGAAATCAACCCAATTTTGTACCTACAATCCTGTGGGTTACATTGAGACAGCCCAATGATTTAGCAAATGGACTCAAACTGAGAGTAGGTTTAGATTAGATATTAGGAAAAATTCTTCTCTGTGAGGGTGATGAGGTCCAGGCACAGGTTGCCAGAGAAATTGTGGGTGCTCCATCCCTGGAAGTGTTCAAGGCCAGGCTGGATGAGGTTTGGAGCAACCTGGGATAGTGGCAGGTGCCCCTGTCCATAGCAGGAGGGTGGAACTGGATGATCTTTAAGGTCCCTTCCAACCCAAAGGATCCTATGATTCTCAGAAATTAAGAACACACTAATCTGGCTGCTCCCTCAGAGAGGACTTGTAAGGGAAATTGTGTGTATGTATATTTTGATGTGCTGCTGAGCCTCCAGCCATCCATGTCTGAACCCCTCACATGTTTCACAGACATGCTTGTGTTTGGTCAGGAGAGTTGATGTGTTCCAGGGGCTAAACACAACCTCTTTAAATAAACTCCCTTGAGGAGGCTGCCATCACAGTGCTTCTGAAAAACAAAATACGTGCCTTCATGAATCTAGCACGTCACAGCCACTTTCCCAAGCCAGTTCTGAATTGCTCAGTTTCATCTTCTCCAGCTGTAAATCATGTTGCTTAATTAATCTTAATTAAGTGTTGTGGGCATCTCTTGAGCTCAGTTATCTCTTATTTAATTACAGTAACATACCATATAATGTTCTCTCTTTGATGGGCTGTTCTGAACAGTAGTTTAATCCAGAAGCTGAAAGAATTAATTAGTTCTTAGAATATGTCTCCAAATGGGTGGCCAAGAAAACAGAATGTTTGTCACAAATACCTGGACTCTTCAGTCATCAGAATCTATTACTGATATTGCACACATAGAAACACATTTCCAGGTGCTGGTTTTTCCGAGCCCTGTGGGCTCTTCTGAAGGAGGAACCAGACTGACGCTGACAGAGGTTTCTGGTGCTTGTCAGCTGAGGGGCTCAGCCAAGCCCAGCAGAGTTTACAGCTCTGCTGTGCTTCCATAAACATTTCCCCCGGTGAGCTGGCCCTTCCCCGCATCCCCAGGCATGGCCTGTGGTCTGAGCCAGCCCTCCAAAGGCACTGACACTCCAAGGAAATGGGCACACCAGCAGGACTACTGCTCCAGGTAAAGCATCTGCATGTTTGTGAGGGCTTTGTGGGAAAGTGGGCACTCCCTCCCCTCACACCGGTCTGCGTATCCTCACACGCCCATACTGGTTTCTGTGCCAAGAGCTGGGACATTGCAGCACAACTCTTGCAGCAAGGACAGAGGGGAGCAAAGGCAGGGGCTGCCCTCAGCCTGCTGTGGCCCCTGGAATCTCAAGGCAGCACAGCCCTGATGCTCCTTGAGCTCTGCTCTGCTTGTCAAGTTGACTTGTGATGACTCGTGTTGTCACAGTCTTCTCTTTGCTGCCAATGGCTGTTCCTCCTTCAGCAATACGGAGGGCAGCACAAGGAGGCACACAAGCCCTCAGACAGACTGTTTAACATGAACCCTTTCCACTCACCCACACTCAGTCAAATACACTTCACTTTAAAGTACAGCACTCGCTAAAGACAAACATGCAGAGCCTGACTGGTTTGCTCTCAAAATTTCCACGAACTTTTTGCTTCTTCCTGGACCAGTCAGGGAGGTTTAGATGCCTCAGCAATCTCTCCACGTGCAGCACACTTGGGATTTGGGAGTTAGGAGGCTGATGAGAGCGTGATGATCCTTGGAGACTCAAACATTAAGTACTGAGGGGGAATTACTCCACAGAAACATGCAACTTCCATTCATACTTCAGGAATTGGCTTCATCCCAATGGAAGGAAAATCCAGCTGGCCCAAAGCCCTCACAAGCATAAATGCTGGTTGTCCAGTACATATGGCAGTACCATTCAAAGAGCTATGACAATGATACTGTTTATAGCTCTGGAAATGGCGCTGCCATCTGCACCACAGTGCAGCCACTCCTCCCAGGATGGGGCTCTGCAGGTTCTGCCCCTGCCCTGCTCTTCCACGTGCTCAAGTGTCCTGCTAAAACTCGGCACAACTCCCAGGTCATTGGCTGGAACACGTGAGGATGGAGGTGAGGCTTCGGTTCAGAAATCCCTGCCATCTTAAGGCAAAACACCCTTGGAGGTCCCATGGAAGTTGTCTGGAGGAGAAGCCTTCAGAGGTGCTGGCTCCACAGTTTTCTGCTCCTGGCAGTGGGGAAGGACCAGTCCTGCATGATATTCCCTGCGGAGGCCAAGGAAGCTGCTGCAGTGGTGCAAGTGGAATCCAGTGACACGAGCACACACACACAGACACACACACACACACACACACACACACACGTGCTCATTTCCTTTTTTGCCCAGGATAAAAAGGGAAGCCTTCCTCTTTCCATGATTCCCCCAATGGCACATTTTCTTTCCTTTCCTTTGGATTCAAGCCGAGTTGTGGCACTGCCCTCCCCTCCAGAATTAGTTTGGAAATACTGCACAGCCCTGGAATTCATTTCTCCTGAAGAAAAGCACGTGGCATTTGCAGGGCAGGATGTGCTGCACCTACTGAGCAAACTGCCAGATATCCACTTCCCAGGTAATCCTGGTGTGATGCTTACAAGGAAGCACTGATCATGCCTATTGCCCTTTCCAGCTGGAAGCCTGTTCTAAGCTTGCTATTTCCAGTTGTTCTTTGAGACCATTCTTCAAAGTGGAGAGACTTATGCTTCAGAAAATTGTGCAGCCCTTCATTTCTGTTGCTGAAACATCTTTCCAAGACAACTATTGTATGACTACAGCCATAACTCCCACCAGAGAGTATCCTTATCACACTAATGCATTGTTAATGTAGGAAAAAAGACAAAAAGGAGCTTTTCCTACTCCTTGGCAGTGACATCCTGCAGTCTCCAAGGATGATTGTGGGAAAAGGTTTGAGATACAAGTTGAAAATACTTTTTCTGATGCCTGGAGTGTTTGAATCAGTTGTGTTCTTACGACAGGCACTGACAGCTTCCCTCTAAGTGCTTTTAAGCCTTAAAAAACCCTCAGCACGATCTCAAATAACTTTTCTGCAGCCTCACTGAGTATCTCATCAATAACAACTGTGACAAAATCAGCTGGGAGACACACACAAGGCCAAAGACAGAAGCAGAAGAACAACTGTTTTATCACCTCAGTTCTGTTTCTAGACCAGGTGAAAGTCCTATAAGACCCAACTGGTAAGGTTTTATAGCTTTCTAGCATAGATATGATGGAAAATCAAGACATTCCTCTCTGTGATTAACAGAACAAGGGCAAAGGTGTTATGTTCAAGGGTTAGTAGGTCACAGGATCTGGCAGCACCTCAGCTTGGACTGCTCCAGGCAGAGAGACTAATTTCACTGAAAAGCAGAGACAGCAGCACATGGAGCTGCAGACTGTAGGTCACGTTTGCATCCTCTCTTCAGCTGAGCTTTTTGGAAAAACTGCAACCAAGATGAATTACAATAAAGTGATGGACATAGGGATGTTGTAGGGGTAAGAGCATGTGGCCATATGATGGGAAATGACACTGGAGATGTTGCCAGAGGGAGGAAAGCAGACAGAAACACTCACATGAGGACCTCTCACAAATACTTGACACAAAGGACTGAAGGAATAACAAGACAGGTTAAACATCTCCAACTGAAATGTAGACCTTTGAACTCTGTGCTCAGAGTGTTCCGTGAATCCTCTTAGGACCCTAAAAGTGAAGAACTCAGAAGACCTGTGAACCTGCCTCATGCAAAAACCTCAGGAGCCTCCTAACCTGGGTCTGAGCCTGAGCTTTCCAGCCCCATCCCACCAGCTCAGGCAGGCTGGCACTGGTGACAGCAACTTAATGAGTAGAAATGGATCTAGAATTATCTGCCCTGAAGGAGCTCAGGGGCCTTCCAGAAGGTGACAGAACATGGTGAGAGGGTCTGAATATTGCTGAAATGCAGAGTTGCTGTTCACAGCTCCTGAGATCAGGAACTGAGTCCATCTGGGATGGTGTGGGGTGATGTTGGAAAACTGATCTCCCTGCCCTGGACACTGCAAAGCTCCAAAAGATCTCTCCTTTGAAGAACTCTGCTTTGTGGTTGCTTTTGTACATGCAGGTATATCCAAGCCACAGACCAACCAGCTCTGAAACATCCCAGAGTCTCCTAATCCTTCAAGTTTCAGTGATGTCCAGGTTACATCAGATGCTGCAAGTTACTGTGGGGTTTATTCTATTCCAGTAATGTGCTCACCGAGAAGTGCTCCGTGTTCCCTTCTTGTTTAGCCAGGGATGCCCTGGCTATGCCTGAGCTCTCTACTTTTGTTTCTCTGCCTCAAATTAGCAGTTTATGTAATTCCCACTGGCTGCTTTCAAAAAGATATTTTGGCAACACCTTGTTGCTGAGAAATGTCCTTTATGCCCCATTCCTGGAAGTATTTAAGGCCAGGTTGGACAGAGCTGTGGGAAACCTGGTCTAGTGGGATGTGTCCCTGCCCATGACAGGGGGGGGAACGAGATGAGGTTTAATCTTCCAGCTGAAACCAGTCTGGAATTCTATGATTTCCTCCAGCCTTTGAAGGGATGGTGCCAGTTCTTCATCAGTGGTCGGGTGTTCTGCAGAGCAAAACTCCCAAAGCAGTTTGAGTGCTGATACAGGGAGCAGATTGCAGCCTGATCACAGCTCTGACTCCATGTATGCTCCATCCTACCCAGGGAACCTGGCTATGGAACATCACAGATGGTGGGAACAGAAACTGCATTCTCTGCTTTGAACTCTGCTGTCTTACAGCAAGTGGTGAGATCTGCTGCTTCTCTTCAAAATCTGAGTGTCCTAATGAGGAATAAGCAAAAGCTCTGAAGGGAAAAGGAGAGGAAACCCCCTGCCTGCCACAAATCTGTTGGGATAATTGGAGGTTTTGTGGGTTCTGTGCACTCTCCTCAGGGTCTGTGGCTTTGTCAGCTGAATGCCAAAGACACTGCTGGGGACAGAGGTGAAGGGATTGGTCCATTGGGGTGCTGGAGCTGTTGTGGGGGTGTGAAATGGAAGGGCCAGATGCCTTCTGTGTGTCTCCCCATGGAAAATGCAAAAGGCTGGTCCTATCAGTCCCTGTGACTTGTCATCCTGGTTTCAAGATAAGGAGGCTGTCACTGTGAGCACCAGGATTTTCTTGGTCCTGAAATGAGCACTGATGCTTTTCCTTACCCTCTTTCCAGAGATGTCTTGAGTAGCAAGCCAATTTCACACTTATTTCATTTTTCTTCTGAATGTTGGAGCTGCATGTCAGGAAGTGCCTGGCCCCTGAAGCATTCCCATGATGCTTGACCCATGGTGGCAGGAACCCAGCTGGAGCCCTGTGCACCATCTGAGGGAAGAGGGAGACTCAGAGCTGTCAAAAGCTTTAACTAACTAAAGACAGGTTCTGGAGTTTTCCACATCCCTGTGCAAACCTCTCATGGCTGTATCTAAATTCTAGGAATAACAGAGGGTGGTTGAGATAAATACAGAGTGTGGTGGGACACTGAACAGGCTCCCCAGGGCTGTGGTCATGGCCCCAAGGCTGCCTGAGCTCAAGGAGGGTTTGGACAATGCTCTCAGGCACAGGGAGGGATTGTTGGGGTGTTTGTGCATGGTCTGGAGTTGAACTCTACGATCCTTGTGAGTCCCTTCCAACTCAGAATATTCTGTGATTCTGTAAATTATTAAAAGTCCTGTAGGCATGGATCAGGCTTGGTCCAGTCAAGGGCCACAGACAGCTTTCCTGTCCTGAGCACGGTCTATAATGTAAGGAGGGGGTTGTGCTGCTCTAATGTGAAACTAATCCAAATCACAGACTGGTTTGGGTTGGAAGGAACCTTAAACATCTCTTTGTTCCACGCCCTGCCATGGGCAGGGACACCTTCCACCAGCCCAGGTTGGTCCAAGACCCGTCCAACCTGGCCTTGGGCACTTCCAGGGATGGGGTGTCTGCAGTTTCTCTGGGCAACCTGTGCCAGGGCCCCTCCACCCTCACAGAGGAGAATTAGTTTATTTATAATATCCATCTACACTTACTCTATCTTGTTTTACTCAGTGTGGTGCCCACTGGCGAGACCCTGCAGTGTTGTACCACAGTCCTTGGAGTGAGAACAACCATCCTGAGAACATCCATCCCCAAAGGGCAGCACCCCTGCTGTCCACAGCATTCTGCAGCCAGGAGCCCACCCTCAGTGTCCTGGGGTGAAACATCCCCATTCAGCTGGGACTTCTGTCTCTCCCCCACAAATCCTCAGCTATAAATCAAACAAGGCTCTAAATTGGGTTGCAATAAATAGCGAACAGACACAGAGCTGCAGTAATAAAAGAAAGGACTTACAGAGCATGTTCATGGTTAGACAGGAGCTGGTCTGCTGCAGAGGAGCAGGAGGAACTTGGAGACAGAGGAACAGCCACTTTTAGTGAGGAAAGGAGGAAAGACAGACACAATGAGGTGGTTAAGGGGGGAAAGGGAAAAACACAGAGATGGTTAATTGGAAAATGCTTTCCCACTAGCCTGACATCAAACACTGAACAGTTACATTCCCGTAGTGTCAGAGTTAGAGCTACATCCCCAGACCCTCCACTAAAGAGGAAACCTGATTTCTACAGGAGCAGTGGTAAGTGGGTTAGAACCATATGAACCATCAGATGCAGTCCTATTTTTTTTCATATGCCCTTTTAGGAATCATTCTGCTTTTCAAGAATACCCTTTCTCTCTCTCACTGATACGGTTTTAGGCTCTGCTGAGCCTATTCTCCAAAACCTCTTCAGTACTGCTCTAGGAGGGTATTTGATACCTAAACACTGCCTTCCTCCTGCTAGCTTTGTGAATATCAACAGGCTCCTTTGGTCTGATTGAGGATCCTCTTTTGAGGAATCTATCTGTACCTCTTAAAGAAAAGTCCAGGGAGTAGCAAATAGGCCACTTAATTTCTACATATGATAACTGACATGCCCATTGCTAAGAATTTATAATTTGTGGAGGCAATGCAGAACTGCTGTAGATCCCTGGCTGTGATCTTTGAGCCTTTTGACATCTCCAGTGTGCTGGAAATATTGGCTTGGGTTTTTAAGTACAGAATGAGGCGCAATAGTTGAGCTCCCTGACTTTGTCAGACTGCAGTGCAGGAGTACAGCAGTTACTATTTAATCTCCAGGAAAGGTGGAACTGTACCTGGCTGCAAGCCAGCACCTGGTATGAACTTTTAAAATACACCACTCTTGGCTGTGAACAAGGTGCTACTGGTCTCTCACCAACCCTCTGATGTGTAACAGAGAATTGCCTGTGCCTCTTAATGCACTGACCAGCTGTAACCCCCTTCCTTGCCCTGCATTGTTTTCCTGACCAGCCAACAAGAGCCTGATACAGCAAATGAAAAGGAAAATTTTCCTCTATAGACAGCATCGGTTCTGATGTGGATGCAATTTCTCCTCTCCTAAAAGCCACTGAATTGGCTGAAGAGGTTGCTGAAGTGGTGTTAAGTAGCATCATGGCAGTGACAACATAATTAACAGCTGAAAACTGTCCTGCTTGGGCATGAAAGCTTTGCAAGGCTAATTTAACTACATGAGCTGTCTCTGACCTCACGTGATCTCTATCATAGCTGGACAAAAGCTGTGGCAACAGCAGCTGAGAATCTGGATTGATAAGGAAATCAAATTTCAGGCATCTAAAAATTCATCTGAGTTAGACAACTTTCCTTATGCCATGAGAGTATAAATTAGAATTGTCCTTTAATGTTTCTGATATTTCCAAGTGAGATTCCATAGATCAGCCTCTGTCCAACCACTTCTTTGCTGCTTCCCAATACATGCATATCTATGGATTTCATGGATCAGGAGAGCTTAATTGCCTCCAAAATTCTCAGCATCCAGGTCTGCACTGGAAGCCAAGAGGAGAAACACTCTTGAAAAATCAAAGCCCTTCTGTTAAGTCTGGGGAGCTCTGAAATATGTCCTTGTAAAACTCATGTGTGTGTCTGTGTGTGCCCTGTGACCACAAATAAGATGTGTCCACGAGGTAGGACAGAGGAGCAGGTAACTCCATGGGAGCCCAGCAGCCTGTGCTGCTCAACCACTAATTATGGGACAATAACAAGCCTAAGGTGAGCATACACAATTTTACAGCCAAACCTTCCCAGGCAAACCCATGCAGAAAGAGGTTTTCAAGGAAATTAATTTAGCCTACAGCTTATTTTAAAGGCTTTTTATGGGCTTGGTTAAAAATTTATTAAGGACAAAGATTCTTTCAAAAAGAGAAAAAGAAATGGTGTGTCACTGAAGTGCATCATTCCCCTGAGTTCTTTGAGATTTATTTTTTTTTTAATGGACTACTCTCTTGCATCCTGTTTTTAAAGAACAGAATCACAGAATATCCTGAGCTGGCAGGGACACACAAGGAACATCCAGTGCAATGCCTGGCCCTGCAGAGACACCCCAACAATCCCACCCTGTCCCTCAGAGCATTGTCCAAACACTTCCTGAGCTCTGGCAGCCTTGGGGCCGTGCCCGCTGCCCTGGGGAGCCTGTTCAGTGCCCCACCACCCTCTGGGAGAAGAGCCTTTTCCTTATATCCAACCAAACCCTCCTCTGATACAGCTCCAGATGTTCCCTGGATCCTGTCACTGCTCACAGGGAGCAGAGATCAGTGCCTGGATTTCCTACTCCCATATGCTCACAGAAGCTGAATGGGCTGTGCCTAACAAGGGAGCTCCGGGGATGCTGAGGTGCTGCAGAATGTGCATCTCCTTCCTGGAAAGGTGGATGTGACACTCCTGCTGGGGTGAAGCCAAGCAAATGTTCCCTCATTCTGTGCTGACAGCACCATGCTGCCACTGGTATGAAATGGAGCTCTTTGAAGATCTCTTGGTAACACTTCTGGAAGTGTCATTCCTAATTGCTTTCTTGCCTATGAAGTAGTTTCTCTGTGCAGTTCTTGTCTCAAACATCGTATCAAAGTGCTGTAAAGTGCTTTCACTGCTAATAAATACCAACTACGGTGCTGTAAAAACTTGTCAAAAAAAGCACCATAGGGCATGAACCTCAGTAAATACATGACAGGTGCCTTTAATATATCAATGTAAACTGTGACTGTTTCTGCCAGGCAGGTGACAGATCAATCAGTGATAAAATTACTCATACATAACATTAACATAAGACATGACCAGTTTCTTGATTTTTCTTTTCTCTGGTAGTAGTACTTGAGTTTGCCTGTTTGGCTCATCTCTATTTCATGGAGCAACACTGCAGCCTTCTAAAGTGACAAATGCAGACTGTGCTTCCTTCAATTCTTAAAAAAAAACCCACCCAAACAATATTACTGTGGACACTTAAACAGCTGTTACATGTCTTTCCAGAGGTGGCTTCACTTCAGTGGAGGAAAAGGTGCTGCCAGGACTCAGACCTTGGAAGACTTTGGGGGCTAAAGGACTTGCTAAACTTCATTTTAGGAGAGGTAAGGATTTCAGAGCATTACAATGCTCCTGTGTGAATGTCACATTATTTGATGTGTGATGTAACACCAAGGCAAAGCATGAAAAATGGGAGGTAGTGGAGTCCCCATCCCTGGAGGTGTTAAAGGAAGAACTGGACAAGGCATTCAATGCTCAGGTCTTGTTGACAAAGTGCTATAAGTCATAGGTTGGTCTCAGTGTCTTGGAGGTCTTTTCCAACCTAAATGATTCTACAGCAACAAAAACACTTTACAGATAAAGCTAAACGCTCTTTAGCACCATGGGCCTCTTCAGTGCTGTGCTGTGCCTTGATGGGCCTATGGAATAACCCAAATCAACAGCCTAATTGACATCCCTTCTGCTAAGCCTGCAAGAACACCTCTGCGAAGTCTGTTACTCAGTGACACTCACCAAGTGTCAGACAGAATCCACACACTTCCTTCAGGGACATGACTGACTTCAAAACTACAGGTTCAGACACTGCAAAGAATGTTTAATAAAGCAAGGTGGTTATTTTGACTCTGTGACTGAAAGCAGCACCAGAGAAAAGGAAGGATTCAGGATGGGCCACAGCAGTGTTCCTCCTTTCCAAGCAAGGCAAGGTAATACAGTCAAGCTGTGTCCTAAGGAGTGCTCTGTTGTGCAAAACTCATTTCAAACCTGTGCCTGTAATGCACCTGTATTTCCTGAAATCAAATTTAAAGGCAGTCCAGGAGAAGCCCGTGACCCAAGCCTCTGGTGAGTTCCAAAATCTGGCTACCTGTGCTCTGTGCTGGGTGATAGTAAAGCTGAAGTTGTCTGTCATGGTAAGAGAATAGAAAGAGTAATGCAGAATTAAGGCCTGGAAATCACCAGCTAATGCAGGAATAGCCTCACTTAGCTTTATGTAATGTGGGATGGGGGATTTCCAAGGCAGGATGTGCTCCCAAAGGTGTCCCTAAAGCAATAGTGCATCTTAACTGGTTGCAAAAACAAGCCAAAACTGTGTCTGTACCAATTCCCAGGTCAGGTCATCCTTTAAGATGCACATATTTACTGAGCAGAAGATGTTACCAAGGATAACCTTTGCTATGCCAAATAAATAAAACCAAAACCCTCAAAATGGCTAATTCTCTGTTTGGAAATGAGCAGTTTAAGATGAGAAGATGCTTAGAGCTGACAAAGGACTGAAATCCCAGGTGAGTGAGCACTGCAGACAGGGTCACAGCAGGGTTAGAAGGTACCTACATTTGCTGAAGCTTGTGAACCAGGCAGGGTGGCACCAGCAGCCACCCAGCAATTGGAAATAAGCATCTTAAAGGTGGCAAATTGGTAAAACACAATCAAAACCCAGCAGATGTACTGAAAGTCCTTGAGACTTTCCTGGAAACCCCAAAGTGCTGACCAAAATCTCTCAAGAAAAACCAGGCTCTTCTCTGCCACAGACACTCCTAAAGCCTTGGAAAGAATTTTGACTACAGCAATAGGGAAGTTTCTCCACAGTGGGAGTTTATGGAGGAAGAGATGGTACATATAATGCCTAAATAAGTTCTCCTACAGCAATCAGAAAGGAAAAGAGTAATTGAAAAGGGAAAAAGAACAAAGGAGTTAACCAAAAATTAAAATGCACTTAAACAATTAGCTCTGAGTTGGAGATCTCTGCTGCCACAATGGATAATAGAACATGACAATAATTGCTTAGGTTTATATAGCATTTCTAGCCCTAGGCATGTGGAGCTCTCTGAAAATACTGATTTTCATTGTCTGAAAACACTTTGACTGATAAAACATATTAATCTCTGGAGAGGAGAGAAACAGCCCAACACATTCATCAAAGCTGTGCAAAGGTCATCTGAAACAGAAGGGAAGTAGGTGGATAGCAAATTGCTATCCATAATAGAGTTTGTTCAGGTACTAAAATTAGTTTTAAACCGTATTTTGGACCTTTGGAATGAATGGAGACAGTTCCAAAGGACTTGGAAACAGATTCTGTATGTTGACATGTATTATCAGGGATGTATTTATGTAAATGCAATTGTTTAAGTTGCGTTCCATTATTTATGTGGTATGTTTCCAATAGGTCTGGGCTTCGTCATGTGATAGGGGGAGATGTCAGGCATTCCAGCTGCAGGGAAGGTTGTGCTATGGCCAGCAGTGCTCTGCTCTGCGCAAGGGACTCCTAATTACGGCTGGAAGGCAGAGAATCGACTCAGCTCTTCGCCCATCTCATCCCACCACTCCCAGCACCACCTATTCAGCCTGTCCCATATTCCCAACACAAGACTGGTGGAGAAGCTCAGCTAAATATCATTATATGACAGAGAGTTAATTTTTTAGCAGACACTTTCCAGTTGAGGTGTATGAACCTGAATAAGTATCTGGCATTGTCTATTTAATTCAGGAAGCTGGGATTAGATTAGCCAGTGCAATAATGGTGCTCCATATTGATAAGGACTCCAGTGAAGTCAGATTAGCTCTTTCCCAGCAGATAATGTCCTGCTTTTTCACCATGGCCTCCAAAGCAGTGAAAAACACCATTCAGATCACACTGTGCAGCACAGGAGCTGTTTGCTTTCGCTGTCAGGGGACCTGAAGGATGAAAAAGTACATGTGGAAACCAAGCCTGTCTTTACTGAGAGAGTCCCACCAGGCAGATGAACTCCCTGATTTTGTCACACGCTCCCTTTGCTGTTTCCCTGCACTACCTTTTGCAGGGGCAAGAAAAGGAAACTTTGAGGGAAGCAGCAGATGCTGGAGCAGAGGGAAGCGGGTGGGAGAAGGGCAGTAGGTGCCGAGGCATCACAGCAAGGGAGGTGTTTCTGAAGCCCTTAAGAGCACAGTGGGAGCTCTCCAGAGCTGCCTGTGGAAATCTTGTTCCTGTTCCAGGTCAGAACAGAGCTGGGGACACACTGTTCATTATGCAAAGCAGAAGGGAATAAGAAATAGTTGTGCATGTCAAAGACCAGAGAGTTTAATTGGAGAAGACAACAATTAATGTAAGTTTCCATTTGAATCAGAAAGACAGTGAAGTGAAACCTAACAATAATTGCACAGAGAAAGAATGTTGGTCTGCTGCAGGACTAGTCATCCCATCGTTGTGGTTTCTTCCCTTCCTCTGCTTTTTCTAACAGAATCCTTCCTTCCAGAACTGTCCTCTGCCACCACAGGAGAGGCTACCAGGACAGGAGCTGGATCACCTCTAACTTCTGTAAACCTCCATATTCCATAAGCAGTACTATGAAGAGTCAGCAGGACACGGGGTGGCACAGGCAGGCAGCTCCTGGGGTGGTTGGACTGAGCCCCACCTCCCTGGACAGCCCATGGAGTGCAGAATCCCCACTGCTTCCTGCAGAAAGGACTTCCATGGACACCTCCAAATTACACCACAAACAGGGAGGTACCAAACCAGGGATCAGGCATTGCACAGGGAGAGATAAACCAGGGCAACAGACATAAAAAATAAATCTCAGCCCAGAAAAAAAGCCTTGACTGGGATCCTGCCCCATCAGAACACACCAATTGCCTTTGTTACCCAAAGCACAAGGCATGCAATTTAAAATAGACAAAAATGAGTTGATATTTCAGTTGCTTCCAACTCAAGGTGCCCTTAAGTGACTTGGCTTCCCTACCAGAAACAAACTGATGCAGAAGAGAAGTTCTGATCTTTAATCTTGTTTGTATTAAGCCAAATAACAAAAAGGGGTTTAGCTTAACTCTTATCTCTTTTTCCAATATACAGAGATACTGGAAGAGATTATCTTACTAAAATTGAAGGAAACTGTGGTATTTTAAAATCCTAATCCCCTCTTTCCTTTGCAGGAGATAAGATAAATATCTTGATTTCACTCATTACAATTACAATAAGCTTTTCTCTTATCAGAAGTTCTTGGTTTCCTCTAGCGAGGCACTCTTTGAGTGTGTACAAGACTTCAGCAGTGCCCTGGTTATTGGCAGGCAGGTTTGGGATGGGGGAAGGTACCAGGCTCCTGTGACACAGGGTGCAGCACCGACACACCGCCCAGAGAGGTGCTGGCAGTGCCAGGGAGCTGAAGGGATGCCGAGCAGGGCTGGAGAGCCAAGGTTGCCCCGTGCCCTTTCACTACTCTTCAACCTTTTTGTCAGAAGAATTTTGAAGTGCCAAAAGACAATAAGTCTTTCAATTATTCAGCTCCTAAATTTAGCACAGATCCCTAGGAAAGAAAAAGCAGGGAAGGGGTGGGAGGAAGAACCATACCCCAAACCTCACGGCTGACAGACGAGAGACAAATAATTAGTGTCTTGACTTCTACCCTGGGGATCACCCAGCCTTGACAAGGAGCCTGTTGCATTGACAAATACAAAGAAAGGCTTCAGCAATACCTTCAGCAAACACCCACAAAAGAAAAAAGAGTCCTCCCACAGCCGAGCTGGAGGTGCAGCGTGTGGGGATGGTCGTGGTTGGTTCTGCGAGCACAGACAGGCTCTGCCTTCCCCGAGCCACGACAGGGGCAGAGCAGGGGCTGCATCTCAGGCATCGAGCACAGCTCGGCAGCAGCTCCCCAGTGCCATGTCCTGCCATCAGCTCCCACCCACACACAGCTTCTCTGCCTTCAACTAATAGTGTAGATCCTGCTCTTTATTTTCCAGACTCTGCTCGAGCCTCCCTTCCTTGTAAGTCATATGAGAAGCATCTGAGGAGCTGAGGGGGCTCAGCCTGGAGAAAAGGAGGCTCGGGGGGACCTTCTCACTCTGTACAACTCCCTCAAGGTTGTAGCAAGGTGTGGGTTGGGCTCTGCTCCCAGGGAACAAGGCACAGGACAAGAGGAAATGGCCTCAAGCTGTTCCAGGGGAGGATCAGGTTGGACATCAGGAGGAATTTGTTCACAAAAAGGGCTGTCAGGTCTTGGACAGGGTTGCCCAGGGAGGGGGTGGAGTCCCCATCCCTGGAGGTGTTCAAGAAATGACTGCACATGGAAGGTAAAAACAGGAGGTCAGGGAAGGGAAGGAACTGGACCCTTTCTGCAGCTTCCCACCCGCCCAGCTGGAGCTGCTCTGCTCTCTGCACATCCCCATTTGTGCTGCCAGGCTGGAATTATGTCCTGACCATTGCAAAAGCTTTTGACCAGGGTAGATTCAGCCTCTATGGGCACCACATCAGCTCCCTGAAGGAGTCCCATGTGCCACCAGGTGCCCCGTGCAGTCACACACTTGTAGAAGTCAGGAGACACAGAAATACACAGCTCTCTGTGCACGAGGGACAGGGGAAGGGAAGGAGATGTTTGTGCAGAAGGGGATCACGTTCCACTTTTCAGTTTGTAAGTGGTTTCATGCTGCACAGAACAACACACAGCCAAGCCTTTAGTCACATGTGCAACTCTCATGGTGATAACTTGGGCTGGCGTGGAACATCTATGTTCCTGGACCCAAGGGCTCCTCTGCTCTTGGGTCCTGCACAGCAGGTTGTATCATGTCCTCCTGGACTCAGCCTGTATCTCCTATCATGTACCTCCTGATATTTATAGCTCTCTGAGCCCTGCTCACCATCCTTCACAACTGCCAGTCACAGTGTCTGTGAATGTTAGAAGGCTGTTACTGTGGAGAAGACTGATGCCAAGTTGTAAAATCATGCCAGGGAAGTTGGAACATAAGTTTGATTGTAAATACTGGCAAAGTTTCACCAAAAAAATTACAAGAAAGCTCCTTCAAGAAAGGACAAAATGCTTTTTTTAGTTGTTATTGAGTCTAATTATCTCCTGTATTTTTAGAGAATGCCTTTTCAGGTTTTCAGTTGATGAAATTTAAGTGAAAACCACATTATGTCTTGACTAAGTTTAACAACATTAGCATTTACAGACGGCAACCAGATCCCCTCCCAGCCTCCATTTGCCAGATGAAATCATCCATCTGTGCTCGGGTTGTGGTCCTGAGCTGCTTCTCCTGGCACAGGGAACTGATACTTGAACCGAAACCACCAGAGTGGAAAACACATCCTGAGCAACCTCTGGTTGCACTGCCCAGAGGGCTCAGCCCTGGGGTTGTGGCAAAATGAATGAAATAGTACTGAAGTCCCCATTTTTAAATGTGCATCATTTGCTGAGTTTCTCAAGCTTTTGCTCAGAAACTTCCCCCAGAGAACTCAGTGGGGATGTGCTCTGCCTGCACCTTCACAAAGAGGGGGAGTTCTTGTCTATTGGTCCAATTAATAAGGTAACTGCTGGAGAAAGGACAATACAGACCCTAAACCTCAACAGCCAGGAGCTGCTCCACAAGCACATCAAATCCACACTTGCCTCCAAAATGCCTCCAAAAAGGACCTGTGCAAATCCAGTGTGAATCAGCAAGTACTGAGGCAATGAAGGGAAGAGCAGACCAAGTCCAAATGATGTGTCTTGGGGTTAATGAACTTGTAGTAAAGAAGACATAACACATTTCAAAGTTCTGATCCATCCTGCAGGATCATTAAAGTTCCCAGGCAGTTCCTGCCAGTCAGAAAATCTCACCCCAATGGCCTGGTTTTGTTCTAAATAACTTTACAGCTTTGGGCAGTAACATCCTGTCAATGAAATTCTTTCCTAAATGATACCTGAATGATAAGACAAAAAAAATCATACAACATCTACAGTTTGTGTAAAGGGGAAAACCCTGTTGGGAGCACATTCATCTTGCAGTTTGCTAAAATAAAGAAACAAACTAAATCAAGGATGTGCATCCTTTATTTTTAAAAACTGAGTCACAGTGAAGATTAACTTCCAATTTCAAATTTGGTCAAACCAAGCTCAAATCACATGTTTGTTATTGATGATTTTGTTCCCTTGCTGGGCATGCTTGTGAGTTTTGTGCACCCAGGTGTACACCTGCTGCTTCCTTATTTCTCCTTAAGAGTAAAACAAAAAAAAAAAACAAAAAACAAAAACCCACAACCTTTCAGAAACTTTGGAAGAACCAATAAATATTGGATTTTACCCTTTCAGCTAATTTGGAGGACTCTCCAGGCAGCCTGGCACAGTGAATAACAAATACAAACAACTGGCATTGAAGTGAAGGGCAGTCAGGACACCTCAAGTTTGAACCCAAACTTGAAACTGAAGTTCAGAGCCATTTTCAAATTTGTCCAAGAGAAGTTGTGCCTGTTCTGAAATATCTCATTTTCTTTCATTTGTTAGTTGTTTTTCTTTTTTTTCCAGCAGTCCTGAAGCCTTTTCCTGGTTGCTGCAGCCCTGGTGCACTGTTTCCAACATTCCAAGCAGAGCAGGTGTAACCCCTCCCTGATAACACAGCCTATAAACATCACCTTTCCAGGAATAACTTCCCTCTGCTTTAACAAAACCAGCTCTTTCCGTCAATACCTGCCCTTGTGTGAGAGAAAGAAAGAACAGAGCAGAGCAGACTATTCCATGTCACAGAGCAGCAGCCCTGGCTCAGATTCCTCTCTGCTGCTCCTGAAATGGTTTTTAGGCACTTCTGCAGGGAGAGCTGAGCTGGCTGAGGCTTCTGCTGTGGTCCCTCCTTCCTTAAGAACACCTCAGGCAGTGCCAGTGACCACCACTCTTTCCTAAGAATGAAGGGACATGTTCTCCCCTGTCGGAGGCCAAATGCCCCTCTGCCAATGACACATCTGTGCTGGAGAGCTTTTGGTTTGTCAAACATCACGGGATGGGTCTGCCTTGCGAGAGATGGAGGAGAGGGCAGGCTGGGCTGGAGGTTCAGCTGGGTTGGGCTGAGCAGGAAAGCCCCACTGCTGGCACCAGACCAGGGCAGCAGAGGAGGAAGAGGAGGAGAAGGGTGTTATTCTGCCTCAGGAAGCCCTGCACTCTCTATCTTAGGGCCTAAGGAAGGAGCAGGGAGAACAAGAACAGGAGGAGATATTTTACCTGAAAACCCACATCCTTGAGAGAGACTTGCCAGGTCCATCAGAAAGCAGCTCTGAGTAACCAACCTCTGTGTCTTCTGAGTAACCAGCTAAGCCACAACAACAGCCCATGAAATCCCACCATGGCAAGGTGGGAAGGGGTCACTGCTCCATCCCCAGGACCACCTCTATGCTCAGCTGTGTGGCTGAGAGCCACAAACCATTCTAAGATTCCATAATTAGTTACCATTTTGCTCCACAGCAGCTCTGGCCTTCTCTTCCCTACAACCAGCACGGATTTATTTTTATTCCAACAGATCTGTGGAGCCGCTGAATTTCTAAAAAGCAGAGACCTGAGCTGCTGTGGTGCCGTTCCGGCGGCAGCAGGAAAACACCAGAGCTCGCTGCAGTTCAGGAGATTTACTGGCACAATTACTCATGTTCCCTACAGGGACCAATAACCCTGCCCAACAGTGCTCCAGCTGCACACCAGGATGGACTGCACACTCCTCCCAGCGTTTCTGCCCCTCCAGAGTGCTGACATGAGTATGGGCTGATGGGGTTATTTATCTGATTTTGTATTTATGGAGACAATGAACCTCCAGCCCCTAAGGTGCATGGTTGGGGTTTTTTTTCCCCATTTTGTTTCTGTCGGCTCTTTTAAGAGAAAAATCAGGTTGTGTTTTACTTTGGAGAAATAAAATTGATGTTTCGAGAAGACCTCTCTGTGATGGAAAATGAGTGGTAAATAAACCTCTCACTAGAGCTTTCCCTGAAGAGGCTATTGCAGTGCTCTGTGCTGAGCACTGAACTTCTGAGAGGAAACAGGGAACACACCAAAGTGACCTCCTTGACTGAAATGTTGCAGAGTTTTCCTGCTCTGATAATTGCCCATATATGTTTTACCCAAGGTCATCTTCTTTGCTGTGGCAAAATTTCAGAACTTGTTTTGTCCAAGAACTCAAGCAATGCTGACCTGAGTTCCCATCCACTTGTGCAGTTCAGTGATTCACAAGGGCACAAGTTTGTTGGTTTGTGTTGAATAAATATCGAAACATGTCAAAAGATATGCAAACAGTCTGTCTAAAGGGGTAGAGAGCATTTTTCAGATGATTCTGGCGTTTTGCTTTCAGTCTCGTGGTGCACAGAACCCCTGAACACATGGTTCAGCCACCCAGAAACCGCATCCATTGCGGTTCATTTCCGTACTGATTTTTGCCATACATTAGTTGAGTGCTCTTCGTAAATTCTCCTATTCACTCATTCTCCAGAATGGTTCCCAAGTCCTTGCAGTGAATGATAGTTCAAACCACAGGTTATTATAAGTATGAATTGCAAATATTTATAATGAATTATGCAATTTGTGCTGCAGCCAGAGAAACAAACCTTTGTCTAGGACATGTGAGTTGCAATCTCAGCCATTGAAAAATGAATTGGGCATGAATTTCAGATTGTAGCCACCTCTGCAGATCTCAATTCAACATTTGCACGTGTTCTGCCTGAACTCTGATGGTACAGATCAGAATTGAAATAGATTAATATCTGGGGATAAAAATAGGGGTTCTGGCAATTTCTACATTTTCAGAAAGCAAACCTGGAAAGCAGACAAATCAAAAACTTCTTCTGAAGCTGAATATTTAATTCTTATACACTTTCCCATTTGTACACATGGATACAGATGTCATCAAGATCTATCTCCTGACTGTTTGAGATATCCTCAAAACCACATTTTGCACCATGTCTCGTCCAGTTCAAGGAGTGAGTGTCTCTCACATCAGCTGATAGAGAGTTCAAGAACAACATAGATGACAGGAAATCCTTTCCCCATCTTCTGGTTCATAATTGAGAAATAAAGTGGGGTGGTTGCCATGGCATTAAGAAAGCTGTGATCACCCTCATATCATGGTCAAACCACTGTGCAGTCTCTGCTCCTCTCCAGACTGGAAGCGGAGAGGAGTCAGAAACTTCAGACTTGCAGCCAACCACTCCTGACTCCCTCCCAGGATAAATGGCTCACATCAACTTAATACAAATGGCAAATCTCAGCAGGTTTTGGGGCAGGACCTCTGCAGTACCCCCAGAGCACAGCCCACACTCTGCTCCAGCAGTGAACACACCAAGGGATGGGGGTGTGAGGTGTGGGGTTCAAATTCACAGGAACCCCAAATGCCAACCCCCAGGACATGTACCAAGGCCCATGCAAGGCATGCTCAGCCCCCTGGGCTCCCTCAGGGATGGGTGGGCTGCGACTGGGCTACAGTAAAAGCCATTTTCCAGTGAGACAGAGTGGTAACATCCCTCCTCGTAGACAGCCATGCAAGTGCCCCAGCAGGGTCGGGGTGCTTGCAGAAGTTCATCCTTTGCCTTTTTTTCAGTTCAGAGGATGCAGCAGTGGCTGGAGGGCCTACAAAGGCACAACCTGAGAATGGGCAATGGGGGATGTTGTGATCCCTTTCCTAGAGAAGATGGAGTAGGCAGCGTCCCCAGTGTGCTCCCTGCAGGGTCGTTTCCCTCAGACCAAACAACAATGCCAAAATGCACACAGAACTCCTGCATTGTCCCAACTTCCCTGGAGAAACTGCACATGCCAGCATGCACCTGTTAACCTACAAATCCAATTTGCCTGAGCACCCTAAGCATTTCTCTTGCCCCCTCCCTTTCTAAAGATGTAACCGCTCATGACGTTTCCAAGCAATAACAATTCTGTACAAAAGCTCCAGAAAAAGTCCTCTTTCCAGTGCCTCCAGAGCATTTTGCAGCATCCAAGAGACACTCACCTTAGCACGTGCGTCGATCCATTTATTGTGGTGGTGGAACAGGGCACCGTCTGCCCCAGGATGGAAGGCCTTCGGTATCGCTCATCACCACAGCACAGGATGATGAGGAAGGCACGCCTGAAAGCCTTGTTCAGGAAGGCGTAGAGAAAAGGGTTCAACCCTGAATTGATATAGCCCAGCCACAGGAAAGCCGTCCACAGCTTCCCCGGCACCGTGTAGTTTATGAAAGGGTCCACGATGTTTGTGACAAAGAATGGGGCCCAGCAGAGGCAGAAGCACCCCATGATGATGCACAGGGTCTTGGCCGCTTTGGTCTCGGTCTTCATGCGGTGGGTGCTGTGCTGGTCCGGCGGGTGCTGCCGGCCGTCCGCGGGGGTCCCCGCGCGCTGCAGCACCTGGATCTGCCTCGCGTGCGCCCGCGCCGTGACGTAGATGCGGTAGTAGGCCAGCACCATCAGCAAGAAGGGGATGTAGAAGGCCACCACGGAGCAGGTGATGGCGTATGGCTTGTTGACCATGAATATGCAGTAGGTGGAGTTGGAAGCCTTGTTGAACTGTCTTTGCTGAATCTGGGGTGGGGGGAGGAAGGACAAGGAAGAAAGGAATGGTTACAGCCATGGAATCAGAGAATGGCTTGGGTTGGAAGGGACCTTAAAGATCATCCAGCTCCAACCTCCCTGCTGCGGGCAGGGACACCTTCCACTGGACCAGTCCAATCTGGCCTTGAACACTTCCAGGGATGGGGCAGCCACAGCCTCTCTGGGCAACCTGGGCCAGTCCTGTACCACCCTCCCAGTAAAATATTCTTCCTAATATCTAATGTAAACCTACTCTCTGTCAATGTGAAGCCATTCCCTCTTGTCCTGTCACTACATGCTCGTCTATTATTAACAAGAGAATTATTATTATTATTAACAAGAGAACAATCCTGTCTCCTATTTAAAACTGCAATATCAAAATTATTTAACTGGGCATGTAAGGAAGTTTACCTAAAGTAAATGCTAGTTGGGGTTGGAACCCTGCACTCCCTCTCAACCCGCAGCAACTGGTATCTGTGAACAGCAGCAACTGAGAAGGAAGAGCAGGGTTTGCACTGGTGCTAAGAAAAGCTGGTACAGACAGCTGGGTGTCTTTTCTGGAAAGGTGGGACAAGACATCAGCAGAAGAAATCAGATATCTAACATTGTTAAATACGCAAAATGCACCTCCCTTTTCTACCAGATGCCTGACCTAAAGGTGCTTGATGAGAAGCAATTTTGGCTTTGTCACCTGGTGTAGAGGCTCAGCAGCTTGCATCTGTTATTCTCCATGAGCCAAAAGGTATTCATAGCTCCCTGACTTGGCAGAGAAGGTGCCACATCTCCTTAAACAAGCTCTTCTAAATAAGGTGTTTTCACAGTTTGCCATTTTTAATCCCTACACCTCTACATTGGAAAAACAGCAGATTTTAAACTCTTAAATCCTTTCCCTATAGACAGGAACCTGCAAATGAAGCCAGACTGCAGTGCAGAAAATTGATTCCTGCTGAAATTACTTGCACAGAGGAATTGCATCTTCTTCTCCCATCAAGGCTCACACCAAGACAGGGAATACTGGTGGGACTGGCCCAAAGCACTATCCCTTCTGGGGCAGCCTGGGATTCCTGGGTCTCCAAACATCCCTTGCGCTGTGGTGGCAGTGGCCAGAATTTCCTGAGAGCTGCAAAGGCCAAGGAGAACCAAGGACTCCTGAGGTGTTTGTCAGGGGCCAGCTGGGGCTTGGTATGTTTTCAAAGGACTAGTCACTGAACTGATTAGCAGGTGTGGGTAAAATCCTCATCCAGAATCAGGACTGTCCCTGTGCCAGTCCTTTCAGACAGAGTCATTACAAAAGATATCCTCCAGAAATCCAGCAGCCCCTCTCTCCCTGATCACAAGGTTTCTCCTTCAGCTTCCCTTTCTGTCCTTTCCATGAATATTGCTTTTTAAAGAAAAATACACAGTACCAAATATATTTGATCAGTGTATCTCCTTAGCTACTCACCAGATCAATGATGCCAATGCTATTCCAGCCTTGCATGATAGGGAGGAAAGAAATAAATGTTGGGATTACCCAGCACCCTCCGAGCATTACAGCAATGCGCAGGGGGGTCATCTTGTTCCTGTAAACCAGAGGCTGGCAGCAAATAGCATAGTACCTGCAAGGAGAAAAGGGAGAGAGGCACTGTCATCAAAGGAGCCTTTCATGTCTTCTAAGAATAAAATTGCAAAGCCTTTTCTCCAGCTTGTTTCTCCTGCCTTTCAAAATAGAGGGAAAAAGGAGTCTATAGCCTATTTCCATCGACTGCGTCTCACACAAGGAGTTCAGGAAATTTCCACAGCATGAGTAAATGAGGTTTCAAAGTGACTTGCAAGAAAAAGCCAGTGTTTTCTGTTTTACAGCCAGGGAAAATGAGGCACAGGTTAGTGCCGTGGTATGTCTGAGGTTGCAGGGCAAGGGAATGAATCCTTCAGCCCTTCTCTCCATTCAGCCTTAACTGAGCCGATGTTGGGGCTTTCCTAACTGCAATGGACATTTATTTTGACAAGGCTTTAAAAAGTGTTACTGCAAAGTCTTTCAAAGCTGTGAAAATGTCAGTAAAATGAAGTGTGTTTTTCCATATTCAAGCTTCCTTTCTACCTCCCAGAAATATGCCTCTTGTCTGGGCTTTAACCTTCTGCCATAAGGACAGGGCAAATATTTGCACTGGGCTTCTAGTCTTTGCATCAGCAGAGGGATGTTCCCTGCACTTTCCTCCCTCCTCCTGGTTCATTCATACTCAAAATACAACAGGTCCCTGCCCCTAAAACAACAACTAGCTATGAACTCAAAATGTTTTCCCAAACAGGTAAGAAACCAACTCGTCTGTTTGTTTGGTCCCCATGCCACCCACCTGCAGGTGGATTTCTACATTAGGAAGGTGCAATGAATCTAAAATTGGAAATCTCATTGCTTTGAAAATATATATTTATCAGCAGAGCAGATTGGCAAATATCACTCTGTTGCAGACTTTTGGTGGTTCTGAGCTGACAGTCTGTCTCGGGTTCCCAGTGAAATATTTTTTGATCTTTAGATTTTTGATGTCTCCAGACCTGCCACGGGACACTGGGATGCAGAGACACAAGAAATGCCCATAAAGTCTCAGATTTTCTAAATAAGTAAATATATCGCTCAGCAGTATGCCGGAGTGATGATCATCATCTCAACACAAAGGACCCATGTCTGGCATATTTAATTGTTTATTATCTGAAAGTCCCTTACTGGAAATTGTCCTTTCCACACTTGGGAAGCACAAAAATGCTGCAATACGGTGCCTCAAAGGACATGAGACCTGCATTGAAGAAGTATCCACAATTTCAATAATAGTTTCTAAAGGGAATGAATGATCTGTCAGAGATTTTTTTTGAGTCAAGCCTCAACATTAAGGTATAATGTGTATATAGAGACAGGCTCAGTGCTGAATGGCCATAAAAGTCAATTTTATGAGATCAATAGATTCATAAATTAGAGAAATTAAATTAACAACCACACACTAAAGCTGGACTACGAACCTCAGAAATGCCTGTGAGATTTTCTAAGTGGCAGCAACATATTAAAATAAGACATATGTGACTGCACACATATACAGTTTATGTGTGTTTATTAGAGGGATGCCCTTTGAGATGTGCAATTAATTATAATGATCTGAGTGGGAACCAAGAGTTTTGTCCTAAACAGGCACAAAAATATAAGAATTTCCTTTTTTTTCTAAAGCTTTTTATTTTTTTAAGTCATGTAGAGTCAACTGACTTGCTTTATTTTGATAAAATCAGGTGATATATTCCACACAAAGGGTTGAAATAATATTAAAGTGTCAAAAGAAAACATTTTTTAAAAGTCTCTCTGAAACAAGATTCAAAATGTCACAGGGGAAAAATGTTGAAACAAGCATTCAACTATTGCAATTTGATAATTCCTACATTCTCTTCTGGTTTCGTGTGTGCATGAAAATCAGCCTGTTCCTCTGCAAAGTTTCACTTCCAAAGAAATGGTGTGTTTGACAGGAAGAGTTCTCTTAGATCAGTGGGTGAAATGTTCTTTTAGATTAGTGGTTGAAACGTTCCTCTCATGGGTCTCAGACACAGCAGCCAGTGGGGCTGATCTCTCACATCCCTCCCATGAGGGAAAAGGAGAGGCTGGATCATTTACAGAAACAGGATTTAGTTTTGGAGTTTGAAGATTTGCAAAGCTCAGCTGGGCACAGCCCTGAGTGACCTCCCTGAAGAGGATGGATTTGAGTTTGGTCCTCTTTGGAGAGGAGGGGCTGGATCAGAAACCTCCAGAGGTCCTTTCTCAGTCTATCAGACAGTGAGGACCACCACAGTCAGATTTCAGTATGTTAATGATTTCAGAGAATAGAATAATTATTTCCTTTGTTCCTGGCATAACAGCCCTCCCTATGACAGCCACAATGTTCTAGTGTAACTTTGCCCTCCGAGACTGGAGCTTATGTTGTTTGGATTTCCCCCTGCACCTCTGATTTCCCTTTTTCAGGAAACAAACCAACCTTTGAATTCAAACAGGTATTTTCAGCAATGTTTATTAGGACAGATGGTGCTTCCCTTGGCACTGTGTGCAGCTGTTCCTCTGACTCCCAACACAAGTGAGTTTTATCTGGCATATTTAATTATTATCTGAAAGTCACCAACTGGAAAGGGCTGCCCAGCGCTGGACATCAAAGGCATCAAAGGCAAGTTACTGCAAGTCACAAGAGACTCCATTTATTTGCAGAAAGGGCAAAAGAAGAAATCCAATAAATAAAATTATAAGAACAGCCAAGATGCCAGTTACCCTCTCACAAGCTGGATAAGCAAACAGAAAAGGAAAACCACAATACATCGCTAATTAACTACAGCAGGAAAACAATTCTTCTCAGCAGTTTGAATTATCACATTTCTGTACCTCTCTCTCTTCTGCAGCTGACAGCCTTACACTGTATTGTTCATGCTATTAAAGGCCATTAGAGTAAAAATTATGCCTGTAAAAATGACATCTAAAGCTCTCATATTTCTTCCCTCCCAGTGATTCAGCAGCAATTTTCCTCTACTTACATGTCAAAAGATTTTATTTCATTTCTTTTCTGCTAGTGCTGCTACCAGAGCTTCCCCCTGTTCAGCAAGTGGAACAGGGCCCCTCCTCTCACTGTTATGGGTTACAAGGTGCTGTCATCAGGGTGTGGATGCCAATTTTGCTGATGGGGAAGGAAGCAGAGAAGCACAACATCCACTTCTCCAGAGCCCAGCAGGATTTCCCTCCAGAAGCCCCCAAGTCAGATAATACACATCTGTATATCAACAGAAGTCTTTGAAGTCACACCAATTTTTGCAGTAGCTGGTGATTTGATGTATGTGATGGCTTGAGCATTTGAACAGCTATTTATTCACTGGGAGAAAAGTAATTATATCTTTAAAATTATCAATAGTTTTAGTCAAAGGTTTATATAAAGACATACTCTCTATTTCTGCTTCCTTTCAAGCTAAAGCTGGGCTCATAAAGAATATCTGTTATGTGCTGGTATGACAGTGTGATGGATGAATGCAAAATGCAATACATACACATGATTAATGCAATGTCCAGGTTCAATTAAATACTAATTCTTACTATTATCAGTCAAGACCCATGTTTCTGCAGTTCATTAAAAATGTTAACTTCCTCGTTACCTACAGCAGAGCAGATGATGTGAAACACATCCTCTCCTTTGCCTCTGCAATGACATCCTTTGCTGAAGGGGAAATACAAGAATCCCTTGCAGGAGCTGTAGATCTTCCAAGCAGCACCATAAAGCAAAGGTTATTACGATACTTTTTCTCTATTACACATATGCCACATGAACGAATCAAGTGCTAACATCTTCAGATGGCTTAAAAGAAGAAATCCTATGGCCTTATGGCTCTTATGGCCACAGCAGATACCATAGAATCACAAGGAAAGAATCTTGAAAGTGACCTTAAGGATGATCCTGCCATGTGCAAGGCCACCTGCCACTAGATCTGGTTGCTCCAAGATCCATCCAACCTGGACTTGAACACTTCCAGGGATGGGGCAGTCACAGCTTCACTGGGAAACTTGTGCCAGGACCTCACCACCCTCATAGGGAAGAATTTCTTCCTGATATCTAATCCAAACCTACTGTCTGTCAGTTTGAAGTCATTCCCCTTGTCCTGTCACTCCAGACTCATGTAAACAGTCCCTCTCCATCTTTTTTTGTAGGCTCCCTTCGGGCCACAATTAGGAGCAACACTGCAGTTCAACACACTGGTGACCTGGACTGACTGACAGCAGCACAATTCAGCTGTGGTCCATGGCAAGGATGGTTATTAATTTATCTAAGCACCTCCTCAATCCTGTGGCAATGGAAGAGCTGCCCTGGGCACCTCTTTAGAGATCAGTCCTGTAGTGTTCAGCTTCTGCCTCCGGATCAGTAATCCTCCAACCACACCACTGCTCCCTCTTTGCCTTCTGGGCATTACAGAAATATAATTACTGAGCTATATTAGATAATTTCTTGCCTTGGGAGAAAAATGTAAGTAACTGCCTGGTTTGCAATGCAATTTTGTTTGAGCTATGGGCATGTAGACACTACAGTGCAAGAAGCTCTTTAGATATCACAGACAGACAAATACACCCCCACCTTTACTAAACAGACTGTTTCTGGGGGTGGCCCACATTTAAAACCATTTGGTGTCATACATATATATAAAATTATATACATACCATATGTTTTATCATCACTGGGGCCAAAATGAGCCAAAGAACATTTACTGAACACTCATGCTGAATATTAATTTACCTCCCTTAAATAATCTAGCAAAAAGAAGACAAAAGGATGAGAAAACTGTGGGCATGGTTGTTGGCTCTCTCCCAAAGTTATGGTGCAACAGCCATGCCCATACAGGCATCCAGACTGGGACACAGTCTCCAGCTGAGCCCTGACCAAGTGATGAACCCAATGAGCCACAGCCTCAATTTATTTGTGCCTGTGTGAAATTAAAACAGCACTACTGGTGTTGCTGATATTTCAGTGAAACCAGGTTCTGGCCTCTGTATAGCCAGATTTTAACATATTTTTGAAAGAACAGCTTTTTCTATTTTCCTTTTCTTTTTTTTTCACTGAGAAAATAAGCTTTGGTCTCTCACTGTGCCAAATAAAACAAAGTTCTGCATCGCCAGTCCAGACAAAGTCCTAAAATGATTTTATCTAACAAAATTAAATTCTTATTAGAAAAACAACGACCTGCTGCTGTTGAGATAATTACACTGAGAAAAATGCTAAAGAGAACAGTTAATTGGAACTGGATAAATTTAGCTAGGAATACAAACAACGTTTGTTGCCAAATGGAGACAGAGGGCTCCTCCACGGTCCCTGTGTGCTTGGTGGATGTGGAGGGTTATTGGCAGCAACAGTGGCAAAATAAATTACCAGATATTCTGAGGGTCTGTAAAGATTAATAAAGGACAGTGCATCCCTCAGACTGGGCCATGGCCATCTGCTCTGGTATTTTTCTTAATGCTCTCAGACCTGAATTCTGCAAAGCCTGGGTGAGATTTCTGGCTGACAGAAACTGGCTGACACAACTCTGTAGTTATGTGTCACCACTCACGGCCCTCGTGGACAGTCCCCATTCACCCCTTCCTGTCCTGCCTCTCTGTTCCTCCACCTGAGCACCTGGGAGCTGCACAAGATTGGATGCCTTTTTACTGGAAAGGCACGGGGGATTTGTAGTCTGGTTCAGAACTTCAGCTGGAATTTGTGTCATATAATCAGATTGCTGACTGCCTGATCATTACTTACTGACAGCTATTTAAAGCCTAATAATTCTCCCCACTAACAACTTCCCCTGGACAGCCAGCAGATGTTTCACTGGCACAGCTGATTCTCCCTGTCCTGAAAAAAGACATCGTGTGCTCCCAACCTTAAGCTCCACCTTGGCCTGGAGACATCCTTTGGAGAGCAAATGACTCTTGGGGATAGCCCTGTGCAGGCCAAAGAGCTGGACTCGATGATCCTTGTGGGTCCCTCCCACCTCAGCATATTCTGTGATTGTGTGAAATCAATCCTTGTGCCCTGTCTGTGACACGGTGCAGAAGAGATGAGCACGGAGTGACGTGCTCGGCCCCTGGGAGCAGGAGGAGCAGGCACAGCAGGCAAAGGGGGTGACCACCCCGTGCCCCTGGATATGCTCCTCTGGCCATGCTCTGTCTTCCCTGGCACAGGGAAAGGGCTCCTTCTGCAGCTTCACAGGGACTGCACTGCAGAGCATTGGAGCTTGGGATTCTCTAAAACATCATCTCTCCCAAGGGACTGTGCTAATTTGATGTCTGAACAGTACATTAATGTTAATTAATGTTTGTAAACGGCACAACGAGCATCTGTCACTCTGGTGCTCCAACACACTTTGGATACATCTGCTTTGCTTTAGCCCTTATTTAGCAGCGATTATGGGGGATGTTTGAATTCTGGTAAGATGAGCGCTGGATGTACAAACACACAGTCAGGGCAGGTTTGTTGTGTGCAAATGTTTGGAACACGCCAGGCAAACAGTGCCCAGCAGAGACACAGCCTCTGGGGGAAACCTCCCAGGCTGGGGCACAGCCAGGAGGGTGGAGGAAGCAGAGAGAGGATGCTCTGGTTGCATGAAGAACAGAGGTGCCAGATGTGCCTCCAAGCCCAGCAGAGCCATTTAGGACTTGTTTGTTTCTCTGTTGCTTCCCATCCTCCCCCAAGACTTTGAGAAGTAATTATATTGCAAATTGTACTGCAAATATTGGAGAAGAAAATTGCCTTTCCTGACAGGTTGACCACATTGGAGTCTCTATCAGAGCTTCCTGGTCTGTGAATATGCAGTGCAACTATTTTTATTGCACAGGCACAAAGAATGGGCATGTATGCATAAAACATGCAATAAATAAATAATTCAAGGATAAATCTTTCTATTACATTAGAATATCAAAGAGATGATGAAAAAGCATAACACAGTGGCAGGAAATTCAGTGAGCCCTGAGATACCTCTGCTACGTTGGAAAAACCCTTTTTTTTGCTGAGGCTGAAAGCGGCTCTAAGCCTCTGCAGTACTTTGCTCTCTGAGCAGTAAAATCAGTTTATCCTGTGGTGATTTCTCCAGATTTTCTCAAAAGCCTTTGAGAATTAAAGTTGGAATGCTGGCTTGTTTTTTTCTTTTCCAGAAGCAACAGTGGAAATAGATACAAGATACTATCAGATAACAGTATTTTCCAGCAACACTTTGTACAAATGTTGAAGGGAATTACTTCCAAACTGAGTCCTGAGGATTACATTAACCACCTAGTTTTCTTAAAAAACCCCCCAAACTCACAGTTGTATGCCCTGAAATAAAACAGACGGCAGGAAATAGATGAATCTTGGAAAAAAAAAAATCCCAAGGAGAAGCAGCACACTGCCATAAAGTCTGAATGAACACAAGGGCAACAGCCAGCAAAAATTAAATCAAACCCTGTGAAGGAAGCAGAGCTGCCAGTGCTCCTCCAGCTGCCAGGACCAGGGAAGCACTGGGGATGGAGAACAAATCAATGATGGGCTGAGTCATCCTTCCCTTCACAGAAATCCAGTCATTCATCTACCTGCTCTGCTCTTCTCAGGGCCATCCAACTCTATATCCCAATCTGTTCTGTCCTCTCTGCACTTTTTGGTTTTTCAGTGTGGAAAAAAACCAACCCCAAAGCAAAAAAAAAAATTGCCAAAGAAATTCAAGTTTCTTTCAGCAACCTTTAAAGTCCAGGTCTGGGGTCCGTATCCCTCATGCATTAACTCTGAGCCACACATTCTGATTGCCAAGGCTGTCCCAACCCCTTTGCCACCTCACACAAAGCTTTCTCAGGACCAGGGGGACCAATGGGTACAGGCAGTAGGAGCTCATGGTGTGGTGGGGTGGCACGGGCAGGAGAAAAGGGGGGAGAGTCCTTTCTGTGCAGCCCACATGGGAGTTTCCTCATCCCCTGCAGGTGTGGGAGATCAAGGGGAGAAGTAACATTTTCCCTTCATGCCCCCTTCTCTACAAAACCCAGTTCAGCTAATTAAGAGCCTGGAGAATCAAACTCCAACATTTTACAGAGCAAGGTCACATCCAGAGCACAGTGCCCAACATCTGCTTTCCTTGGTAATTGGCTCAGAGTTGCAATATGTCAACGTTTTTAAGATAACGAGCTTCCCATTTGTGTTCCAGCCATCCAAACTTCCAGAGAAGGAAGAGCCATAGCTGTTCAGTGTCAGCTTCTCTCTGCATGCAAAACTGCCCCTGCTGGTGCCCTCTCTCCCACCACGGGGCTGTGCTGCCCATCAATGTGAGGTTAATCAACTACCTTTTGAAGTCTGGCTCCACACAGACTCTGAATGAAAGATGCTCCTTAAATATCAGTTGGTACAATGATGAGAATGATTATGGTTATTTTAGCCATATTAGTAATACTAAGTAATAGTGTTTTTAAAGGTATTGAATCTCCACACAAAACGCAAAAAAAAAGCTCTAAATATTCTTAGAATAGCTGGTCAAAATGTTTTCTATTAAGTATTTATCTTGTGAAAAATCCTTGCTATTCTGCATGGGAAGTTCTGTCATTTACCCTGAAAAAAAAAAAAAACAAACAAAAAAACCAGACAGCAGTAAACCAGAATTGTTTGCCATAAATTGTTTAGGCTTTTGCATTTATTTTTAGGACCAAGAAAGTTTGAAAGAAAACAAAGGTTTTAGGATCTCCCACAAAACCTATGCACCCTTTCCACCAGCTTTATTTACCTCATTGTCACCCTTCACCAGTGAAGATGTGCAAACAGATGCCTTAAAATTCTGAGGGTGTTGCTGTTTTTGCTCTTTCTCCATGTAATCTAGTAACGTACATCATAATGTGGCATTCAGTAATAGCAGTTTATCTGCCTGCACAGCTGCTTGCAGCAGCAACAGCAGTTCTAACAGTACTTGTTAAAGACTGAAAGATATGGTAAATACTTTTCAACAAGAGAGACAGAGCTGGATAATTTAGTGTTTCAGTCTCTGGAAAGATGGGCCTCAGCAATACACATCAAGCCATTCCCCAGTCAAGCCTTCCCTGCAGCCCCTGGTAGTGAGCAACACCTGGAACACACTCACAGAATCATTATGGCTGGACAAGACCTCCAAGATCATCGAGTCCAAACTGTGACCCATCCCCACCTTGTCACCCAGCCCAGAGCACTGAGTGCCATGTCCAGTCATTCCTTGAATCCTTCCAGGGGTGGAGACTCCACCATCTCCCTGGGTAGCCCCTTCCAGTGCTGACAACCCTTTTCATGGGGAAATTCTTCCTGATGTGCAGCCTCGATCTCCTGTCCTGAGGCCATTTCCTTTCACCCTGCCATCTGTAGCCTGGCAGAAGAGGAAGGGAAAGCAATGTCCCAGCTGAAACAAGTCTTGTGCATGATGTGTCTCCCTCTGTGCCAGCTGCAAGTCTCACCTTTGAATACATATTTAAGGTGTCTTTTCTTTATTTTAAAGAAGGAATGGTGCCACATCTGGTCCGTAACACAAGCAGACCGGTATGCAAAGGAACCAAGACCCTGGCTCGATCTTGGCATAACTTCACTCCTTTCCATGTTTTCCTGAAATCATCAGGGTTCACACAGCTCTCTCAAAATCAGCCACCGAGAGAGATTTATTGCTCAACAGTGTCCAGCAGGTTCATCTTTGCCCTTTGGCTGCTCCAGATAACCAAGAGCACTGCAGAGACCTAAAGCAACTGTCTCCTGTGCTCTCCTGTTCATACCTGTCCAGTGAGATACAGCAGAGGTGCAGGATTGATGCCGTAGTGAGCAGGACATCGAGGGACGTCCGGACCAGGCAGAACATCTCCCCATAGATCCAGTTGTCCTGAACCAACTCAATGGCTCCAAAAGGCATCACCAGCACCGACACCAGCAGGTCCGCAAAGGCGAGGGAAACAATGAAGCAATTGGTCTTGATTTTCCTATAAGACAGATCACAAAATTAGGGTGGGATAACTTCAGTGCAGCAGCCTCTAAACTGAGATTTCAGACTGAGTTGGTGTCTAAATTGCTCCATCACACTAAAAGGTCCTCTCTAACATGCCCCTCACTTTATATGGTCACCCCTAGATTCTTCCTGGTCTTTACAGCTAAATATCCACCACCTTCCCTGTAGAAACACACCTTTCTGCTCACACAGAAGAGGCGAATAGATGCTCACAGGTCTCTGCATGAGGCTTAGCCTCACAGTTTGCACTGGAGAGTTTGGGGTGGAGGAGGGGGATTTTATTTTAACTTGTACATTGAGAAAATCCTTCCAGAAAGCACTGAGAATAATCTAGACTGAAGCTGTAATTTTAACTTGAAGAGTACTTTTTAAATCACAACAATAAAATAGAATTAAATCCATTAAAAATCCCACGCAGAACATGAATAGAGGCTGCTAAATACCTCACTCTGCTCCTGAGGCTGGTCTGCCAATTCCCAGGGTTAGCAGCAGCCCCAAAACAGGAATTTTGTCTGTGACCCCCCCCCCAAAATCACAGGCAACATTTGCCAAGCTGAAGCAGTGCAGCACAACTGCAACTGGACCTCGATCCCTGTGATTTTCTGATGGGTTTTTTAGGAAATTCGAAACAGAAAAAAGACGTAGAGGCCAACCTGCTTCTCCAAGGAATTGCTGCTTGGCTCTGTTTTCTGCTGATCTACCTGGTTTTCTACACTGAGAACGTTAAAAATGTAGAGGATGGAATCTACAATGATCCCACCACCACGGTGCCAACACGAGAGGGAATGCACAAGGCCAGTGGTGCAACGCGTGGGCAGACCCCCCTGGTGGCTGCAGTTTATGCCCTCAGCTACGGGCACAGGGCATTTAGGTGGGGCATTTCCCTGCCCCTCCTCGTGGAAGGGCAGGTGGTGGCCGGCTGGGTGGGCTCACCTGAGCTGCCTGTCCCGGCACACGGCCACCATCACCAGCAGGTTCCCCAGGATGGCCATCAGAATAACGGCGGAGATGAAGGTGAGCAGCACGATCTTCTCCGCTACGCCGAAGCCCTCACTCGAACTGGGGAGCACACACAGAGAAAAAAGAAGCTGCAGTGGCTCTGGGAGGGGATGGCTTGGGCAGTGCCAGCCACAGGCACTGGTGTTGGTGAGGGTGAGAGCAGACTCCTGTCACAGCAAGACCTTCCCACCACGATCCAGAACAAAAATCACTTTTGGTCCCTGTCCATTGCTATCCATTTCCATCCACCAGCACAAAGACTGAAGGTGGAGGATGCCTGCAGTGCTCAAGGCTGCCCAGAGCTGGATGAGCCACCACGGTGGAGGAGCCCATTTATGAGATCTGGAGCAAGCTGTGTCTGACTTCAGGCAGTCCAGTTCAGAGCCTCTGGACAAGAATGTTTTGATTCTCTTTTCACCCCAATAAATAATGTTATTTTCCATGCAGATGTATTTAATTTTCTTATCTGTCATTTTTCCATTTTTTTCCGCCAAAGTTGTAGTATCACAGAATAGTTTGTGTTGGGAAGGACCTTAAAGATCATCTCATTCCACCCTTCTGCCTTTGGAAAAGGATGAGCAGCTGGTGGGCACTGTGCCATGGGCAGGGACACCTTCTACTAGCCCAGGTTGCTCTAAGCCCTGTCCTGGCTTTGAACACTTCCAGGGATGGGGCAGCCACAGCTTCTCTGGGCAACCTGTGCCAGGGCCTCACAGGGAGGAATTTCTTCTGCCTATCTCACCTTAATGTCCACCCTTTCGGTTTGAACCCATCACTCCTTGCTCTGTCGCTCTGTTCCTGAGTTGATAGGACAAGGACTACTGGGCTCAAACTTTCCTCAAGTACAAAGTGTCCAATTCCTCATAAAACTGGTTTAATTAAAGAAGTTGAGGCACTTTACCTTTAAAACTATTTCTAATTAAGTATCCAGAATAAAATGCATCCTAGACCTTCACCTGCTTGTGTAACTTTGCCCATTACATTACACAGGTGTTTGTTCATCTTATCAAGTGTGGCTAGAAATAAACTGCATTAAGAGCAGCACTTGACACTAATTCAGCAGGGAAATTTCTTCTCAGTGTATGGTGCTGGTATTTGACACCCAGGATTAATGTTGAGAGATTGTTCGTGCAATTGAAAAATTGAACTCTTATTCTGTTTTCCTCTGGCTGCCTCTGGGGTCATTTTTTATTTACTAAATAGCATTCCAGGCTTTTACACTTTATCTCACTGAATTCTCCTGATTTTGGCAAAGCTAAAAATGATTAGAGACTGCTGAAGTCCTGCCTCCACTACATGTGCCATGTTAAGAAGCTTCTAGAGAATGGCTTTACCCTGAGCCTGCATTGCAAAGCACCCACTTAATCACAATCTCCACTTTTGTACCTAAAAGCCACTCTGATTTTGACTTTTCCTCCCACTGCCAGTTGCCCCTGTGGGGCAGATTGCAGCCTGATGTGCAAATATAAACATATAAATATATATTAGTCTCTTCATGTGGAATATGAACAATATCCTAGTAATTCCTTGATTTCTGATGTTTTACAAGGCAATACATCATTGGGTACAGGTTTCTACAGGTAGGAGAGGATATTTGTGAGCAAAAAAAAGAAGAGGAAAGGAGATGCCCCAGGTTCACACCAGTTTCATAGAAAAACCCAGCTCTAGGCAGATATGTGCAGGCTCCAAACCACATGCAATTATATGGGTATAATAAGAAATATAATCATAGAATATCCTGAGTTGGAAGTGATCCACAAGGATCCTGGAAGTCCAACTCCTGTCCCTGCACAGGACAGCCCTGAGAATCCCACCCATGTGCCTGAGGGCATTGTCCAAGTACTTTTAACTCCGGCAGGTTTTCTCACCTGTGAGAGCAGAGGTACCTTTTAATTCCAGGCAATCTCCTGTGTTAAAACTAAGACATTAATGAATGTCACATAGAGGTGCCAGCTGGATACCCCACCTCTCTACAGGGTTTTCACCCCACAGAACTGGCCCCTGACCACACAACTGCTCCTGGAATAGGATGTCATTCTTTCCTCTCCCTAGAAATCCCTCTCTCACCTCCACACACATCCAATCTGAAGAATTTCCTTTCCCTCAGAAGCAAAGTCCTGCATTGGAGATTTGGGAGAGAAAGCTGGGAGCTGCTGCCACATGAACCTGCAGTGCAGCAAAGTCCTTTGGAAAAGGATGAAGGCACCATGCACAGCAGGATGCACAGCCCACCCAGGGCTCACTGTGGGCCCCCCTCTGCAAGGGTCAGACACCAGCCAAGCATCAGTATTTTTGAATGCCAGAGCCTTCATTAATGATGTCCATCAGCACAACACACCACGAAAATAGAAAGGAAATGGAAAAGAAACAATGTCAAAGTCAGGTCTCGGTCACAGCCCTTCTAGCTGGGCAACAGGTGGGACAAAAAGCCTCAGGAACAATGGGGAATGACAGGATCAAAGGCATCTTCACTGAGAGCTGGAATTGTACCTGCCCAAATAACCTTCACAATAGGCTGACACTGCTGCCTGGTTGCATCTGTGAAACGAAATGTCAAACGGAGCTGAATAGCACCCACAAAAGATGTTCCTCTTCCTCCCAGGTGAGCGTGGCAGCACGTCCATGGCTGGCACAGCAGCAAAGAGGATGATGAGGGTTTAGTTTATGCAGAGCCAGGCTGAGTTAGATTTATATTTTGTCTTATCTAGCTTTGCCTGTCCTTCTGCTGTTCCCAAACAATTCTCATCTCTGTGCTATTTGAACACCTGGTATCTGTATCTGTGTAGAGAGGGGAGGGACACCTCCCTCATCCCTGAGCCACACCGGGGGGGAGCTGGCCATCAGGTGTGCCTGGGGCTACTTGCTCCACCACGCAGTGCCCTGGGAGGGGACATCCTTCCCACTGAACAAGCCTATTGCCCTGCAGAGACCTCCCTCCCTTCCAGCCTCATCAGCTGCCAAGAGCTGTGCACGTGAACAGACACTGAAGAGAAATAACCCCTCAGCAAAGCAATCTCTGGAAATGCCAAAGGAGCCCAGCCCTGAGCCACATTCACCACATGCTGCCCTGCTTGGAGACTGAGGGGGTCTTTGGCTTCAGCCAGGAACAGGGCAATGTTTTAAGCCCCCATTTCCCATCCGGCAGACACAGGTGATCCTGCACTGAGGGTGGTGGCACTCTGGTGGCATCACTTGACTTGGCTGGCAACAGCCCAGGGCTCTGAGCAGAGACCAGCAGGTCAGGAACACACACACTGGCACACTTGTCAGTGGAACATTTGCTCTGATAGCAGCTTTGGAAGCAGAGAGAGTATTTCTCTCATGCCATGTTGCATTGCTCCCCTGGGGAACATTAAATAGGCATATGCATCACTGGGGGTGCAGGAGGGATGTTCATCTGAGCTGTGCTGCTGTACATCTGCCTTTTGGATAATCTATCCTCAAGTAGAAATACTTGTTAATTATTCAGTCTTAGTAATTCAAAGTTGTTAATAATGGAAGAAGTGGATATTGCTGTAAATTAAAATCAATGGTTTGCATAACATCTTTTATCAAATCTGAGTGCTCTGGCTTCCAAGCTTGCTTCCCTGTTTAATAGAGCAGAGATTGATGGGTTTGCTATTATGAGGAAATGAGATTTAGGCAAAATGATTGCTGGTTAGTAGGCATATAGAAATCACTTAAGGAAAAAGGTGAAATACTGATGTGGAATGAATGCTTAAAACCCACATATGGACATATTTAAAAGACTATTCTGCATAGTCATTAATGTGAAGGAAAAAAAGAGGTAATTATTTTTTCAAGCTCTATTTCCACTTTCCTGTAAACACTCCAGCCTTCCTAAATGAACTCAAGTGCTTTTGCCTATTCTGTGAAGCAATTAAACTGCATAGATCAGTCATGTTGGTCAGAACATGCACACAGCTCTGGTTTTCATCACACATCACACCCTGACCTCCCCACCAACACAGCAGGAAAAATCACTGATAAACAGCTCAGGGCTGGGAGCACCTTGGGTACTGCACAGACACTTCTGTGAAAGTGAGAGATGGGAAACAGAGTCAGAGTTGGATAAATAATGCTTTGCTTGTGGGAGTAGAAAAGCACAGCTGATAAAAAAGTGGTTGGATGGTCCTTCTCCGATCTGGAGGGGAATAAATGCCTGCACAGGTAGTGTGGAGCATCTCCTGGAAGGAGCCAGGGACTGGAGTGAGCACTTCCTAACTAGCAATCCCTTCCTAACAAGGGATGTGCACAATTCTCACTGAAGAAGATTAAAAGCTGAGAGCAGGGATAGCCTAGGAAAGAGCTTTCTTCTTGATTTAGCAGTGTCCTCGGAGTACAGGGAATGCATGGAAGATTTGATTTGCTTCGTTTTCAACCAAGCCATGGCTTTTCCCTCTGTAACTCCAGCTGATGTGACATTTCATGGAGGTCTTTAACTACAAATAAGCTGTCATTTGCCTCTCCCCTTTTCTACTCCACTGATTATTCCTAGGCATAAAATCAGAGGCTGAATCTTAAACACTTAAAAATCCAGATAAGCTACTTTATGAGTAAACCTGACAATGTGTGTCTCAGTAGAGAAATATGACAATAGGGAAGATATCATTTGATCTGTGGCTTTCCAGCTGTTAGCAAATTCTTTTCTATTGCCACCTAAAAATATTAATCAGAAGTCAGCATTAATCCAGAAGCATATAATTTCCTTTAATGCCTTTAAATGCTACACTGCCTTTTCTGCTTCACTTCAGACCGTGCAGATGGCAGGACAACTCCTAACAGATTCAAGACAATTATGCACTTCACTTCTGTTTTAGAAACAGATTGAAATTAATTAAAGTATTGACAAGCCAGAAATAAACAGCATGCCACGTATCAAAATAACTTTGTCATAGGATTAGTTTATTTGAGTAGTATATTTGGGGGTTTTTTAACCAGATAAATTGTAGTAATGGGGCAGGAAGGAAGGGGTGATTTTTTTTCTCCTTTTATGCTGGTTTGAAACAAAACTCCTGATAACATCCCCAACCCTGCACCTCCACTCCAGGTACCTGCTGGAGGCTGAATGTTATAGTGCTCGAGAGAATTAAGTGTTTTAAGCAGCTGATAATACTGATTAAAACCAATTGTCAAGATGAAGCAAAGAAGACAGGCTATTTAAATGTTTTAAAAATTGCTGTGTGTAGGCTGCACAGTCAATCAGTACATGCTCGGAGCTCTCCCATTTGGGAGCAGTTGTGTGCTGGAGCTGCCAGACACAGTGCAACCTCGGGGACACGGAGACCAGAGTGATGGCTCCATCTCTGCACGTACCTGAGACTGAATCATGGAATATCTGAGCTGGAAGGGACCCACAGGGATCATCCAGTCTAACCCCTGGTCCTGCACAGGACATCCAACAATCCCACCCTGTCCCTGTCCCATTGTCCAAACACTCCCTGAGCTCTGGCAGCCTTGGGGCCGTGCCCACTGCCCTGGGGAGCCTGTTCAGTGCCCGCCCCCCCCTCTGGGGGAAGAACCTTTTCCTGATACCCAACCTAACCCTCCCCTGACACAGCTCCAGCTGTTCCCTCAGGTCCTGTCACTGCTCACACAGAGCAGAGATCAGAGCTGCCCCTTGTGAGGAACCTGCAGAGCCTGGTGAGGTCTCACCTCACTCTCCTCCAGCTGAACAAGCCAAGTGCCCTCAGTCTCTCCTCCTACGGCTTCCCCTGCTGACCCTTCACCATCTTCCTGTCCCTCCTTCGGTCACTCTCGAACAGTTTTAGATCTTTTTCAGATAGTGGTGCCCCAGGACCCTGAGGCTGAAACACAGGGCATGAGGGGCTCCAAGCAACAAACCCAGAAAGAAATGAGCTTTCAGATGGCTCATGCACTCCCCTTAGCTGACATCAATAGCAGTTCTTGCCTTTGCTGGATGGGAATTGGATCTGAAAACCAATGCTGGACAATGTGATGCTTGATCGTGATTTTCATACAGATGAAGGTCTGAGGTGGAGATAGTGGGACAGCAGTTTGCACAGTTCTGTGGGAAATGAGGTAGGAAATAAACCCAGCCCTGGTGAGCCTCTGGGCACTGCCCAAGCCTGCAGGTCTCTCCCCTTGCAGGGAAGACAGTCCAGCAGACAGCACTGTCTCTACTTTTCCTACAGGGAAGGATAAAATCCTGGCTCTGCTCTTTCCCAGGCAGCAGATCAAATGTTACATAATTCACACCCACATATGAACAGATACCACTGCAGGGCTGATGCATGTAAGTACAATCCTCAAAAGCCATTAGACTGTCACCTAAAATATAAGCTAAAATTAACTTCTGAATTTAGCATTAGATTAAGATCATAGCATTTACATGAAGGAAGGGCACCTGCTGCGACTACTTTGTTTTGTATCCACTGAACAACTACCACAGGAGAGCTCTTGTGCAAGCACAAATCACACCCTTACACATCCACCTGGAGTCTGCAGCACCTTGGCACTGTGCTTTGCTTCTTATAATATACTTTCAAGTCTTCAGTTTTATTCCAGATTTCCCCTTCACATGCTGAATATTCCCTTTTTATTTTCACATAAATGTAACAATACTTTTCAGGAAGAACACTGACGTGTTGGAGTGAGTCCAGAGGAGGCCACCAAGATGAACAGAGAGATGGAGCACCTCTCCTATGAGGAGGGGCTGAGAAAATTGGGGTTGTTCAACCTGGAAAAAGGAAGGCTTTGGGGCGACTTAATTGTGGTCTTCCAGTACCTGAAAGAAACTGACAAGAAAGATAAAGAGAGACTATTTACAAGGGCCTGGAGTGACTGGACAAAGGGGAATGTCTTCACAATGACAGAGGGCAGGGTTAGACAGGATATTAGGATGAAATTCCTCCCTGTGAGGGTAGGCAGGCCCTGGCACAGGTTGCCCAGAGAAGCTGTGGCTGCCCCATCCCTAGAAGGGTCCAAGGCCAGGCTGGACAGGGTAGCAACCTGTCTAGTGGAAGGTGTCCGTGCCCATGGCAGGGGGTGGAACAAGATGAGGTTTAAGGTCCCTTCCAACCCAAACCATTCCCTGATTCTATGATCTCTGCAGGGCCAGAGTATTTTAATGGAGTTACCAAACACTCCACAACAATAAAAAACCCAGATCTCTGACTTAGGCATAGCTGGGGATTTAGACACACTACAAAGTGCAGAAGAGATGTTGCAACAATCATTTGTCCTTTGTAAATGCTGAATAAAATCAAAGATCAAACATGCCTTTAATCAGAAATGTCTTGATCAGTTCCTAATTAGAACTGCTCCTCAGAAGTAAACCCATGGCATCTACCGAACTACATGTCAGTTTAGTGATGAACAGAGGATGATGAAAGAAGCACAACAATAATCCTGACTTTTGGAGTATATTCCATAATTATAATGTGATTATTCTCTATTTTCTAAGGGGCTCTTTCCTATCTCATGTCATACAGAAAGTGGCATGTTCAACAACAAACACCACATAGGAATGCTCAGGAGAGCTGATGGAAGCATTGCCATGAATCTCCCTTCCAGATTCCATAGATGTTGAAGGCAGGGTCAACTATGTACTTTGGAACAAGAGTATTTGTAATTTGGTTATTGTACAGAAGAATTTTACTTTACAGAGGCATAAGAAACATCACCATTAAACACATAACACAGTCTCAAGCTTTACCTCAGTAATTTAGAAACAGGGAGTAACTTGATGCAGACAAATGTAAAAAAAATCAAGATTTAGACTCATGCTGAACTTACTCCAAGTGCCCAATTTCTCACAGAAATCTGTGTGATGCCTCCTGCAATAACCATTTTCAAAACTGGGATGCACTGAGACTGATCTCAAAGACCATGACTGACTCCTCAAGGCAGTTGCTGCTCCTGGGCTAAAAGCATTTGTTGCCCTGTCTTGTTATAAATTTTCCTATTAAAAAAAAAACCAACAACAACAAACAACAAACAAAAACAAACAAAAAACCACAAAAAACCAAAAACAAACAAAAACCCAATCAAAACCAAACAAACAAAACAAAAACCAACAACAACAAAAACCCCAAAACCAAAAAAAAAAAAAAACCAAAAAAAAAAAAAAAAAAAAACAAACAAAAAAAACCCACAAACAAACAAGTCCACCTTATGTCCACAGATTAGTTTCCCTAAGAATAACTCTTTATCAGAACACCATAATGTCAATTCTTTATCACTGTTCTTGTACTGAGTCCTCATTTTCAAAACAGGGAAAACCTTTCTTCCTGTTTTTGCCAAAAGCCTGGGAAGTTGCAGGATTTTCAAATCAGAGAGCATAAAGGTCCTGCTCTCCTTTTCAAGCACTATTTGCAGTTAGGGAAATATTGTTAAATGAGGGGCAATTAGTTAAGACCAATGGACGAGTCCTGGCATCAGGCTTTATATTCAAATATCCAGCCTGTGCACTTTTCCCACTGCTTGTTTACACTTTGGACAATAAAAGACAAATACAGCTATTGGCTGTCTAACTTCTAATATTTCCTGGATGGTTTCCCAGTTTCAAGACTCTAAAGGAATGACAGAGTTTCTTGCTGTTACCCTCGCTAATGGAAGACTTGGCACAGACAAGTTAATACATTGATTTCTGGAACACATTTTATTTGAGACACCCCACATGAAACCTGTTCCCAGCCCATTCATTATCACACAACAGCAGGAGGTTCTTTCACTCCTTTTCTGAAGACAATACAGGACTATATGCCCCAGGGAGTTTTGGGGGTTCATGGGTTCAGTGTGTGCCCCTTGAGTACTTGACTGAGTGGCTGCCGTGTGTCCCCAGGGAACGCTGCGTCTCCTCAACCCCTTCTCCAGTGCAAGAATCTCTGAACTGCCCCACCAGTTCACGGCACCCTGACACAAAATACACCAGTCACGAGGGACAAAAGTCACCTTTGAGATGTTATGCATTTCCAACTCCGCTATTTCAATTTGAGCTCTGCCATAAAGACCAAAGTTTTTAAAGCTAATTCCAGAGCTGGCAGCCAGAAACCTTCCAGCTCCTGAGTACATGTTCACCAGTTCATTTTGTAAGGCACTCACTTGTGTAGTGAGGCTCCAGATAGGTGTCCTTTCTAAGCAAGGACATGGAAAGTCCTTGATTCAAGAACAGAACACTTAAATTTCTTGTTTTATTTAAACCTCCTTGTACATCTCCAGCTAAGTGCATGTTCTGAATACTCTCCACAAAATTCTCATCACATTTCTACTTCAAATAAACAAGAGAGGACGTCAACCTGGGCCAGCACCAGGACAAAGGACTGCTTTGAGGATGTTAAGTGCAGACACTCAGTCCAGATGGAACCCAGATCCCACCCAGGAGTCACTACCAGCACATTTCTCTCAGGCCAGCCTAAGAACTCTGGAAGTGTTTGTTCATTGTGTTTAGCTTGTGGCTAACAAGTGCAAGAGTTTCCAGGAGGAATGTCCTGCTGTGCTCATCTGCAGAAGCCCTTAACAAAGATTCCTAGAAACAGTTGTTCCTGGAGAAGAGAGCAATGCAAAGGGAGATAAGTTCTTCCCCACAGAGGAGTGAAATGACCTAGAGGTTTCCTAGTGGCATCAGGTATGGACACTCCATCCACAGCTTCAAGTCTGATCCACAACTGGGAACTAGTTCTGCCCCTCCCAGCTGTCTCAGGGTAGCCTGATTCTAAAAATTTGTTTAAGTTTGAAAATTGATGACTTGCAAATAAATTACACCCTGATTTGGTGGGTGTCACAGGTCAAGGATTTTCCCAGCCCTTGACTGAAAGGTCTCATTCTGCGACTGCACACACTATTCCTCCTGGAGCAGGTGACAGCTCACCACAGCACTCAGCAACACAACCCTATTCCTCAGACAGCATTCCCAGAAAAGAGATCTCACCAGGACTGTCTTTCTGCACTTCTCTAAAACCAAATCATGGAATTTTAACTCACTGAGAGGAGAGCAGAACCATCAGATTTCTCCCTACAGCCAGCTCCCTTTGGTTCTGATACATAAATCATGTCTATTCTAGAAGGAACCTCAACTCTGTCGATGTGACTTACAGTGCCCTGCGAACCCTCAAACACCTCATCTGGTCCGGAATCTCCTGCACAGCTTCAGTTTTGCTGCAGTCCTGTCTCTCAAGACAGCCCAATACTCCCTTCCAGCTTCTTTACTCACCACTCCTGGGCACTTCTGGTTCAAGAATTCCCAACCAAGGAAACAAACTGAATTTTGTCAGCTGAATGCTGAGAGTCAGTTCTGAAAAGTCAAGGAGAGTGTCCTGAAAAGCCCCTGGCACTGCAGTTGCCACTCTTGCCCTTTGAGGGAGGTGGTGTGGGCAAAACTAGGTAATAGGGTGCAGCCCATTTTCCTGCTCTGGGCAACCTCCTGTTTTCTAGGACAGCTACCCTTTTTTTCCAAACCTTACAACCATGTCTGCTCCAGGACATCCCAGTCTTTTATCCCAACTTTTTATCCAGGACATTTCCATCTGCACAGATTCCTCGGGCACACTAATAAAAAACGATGAGACATGACAGAAGCATGTGTTGGCCTTACCTCCCTGGGGGGCTGAGCACACTCAAACAGGAGCTGCCCCTCTGTCTCTGCACCCTCCAACTTATTTATGGGAGTATCCACGTCTCACTTGCTCCACAGCTGCCATAAGGGAGCACATAATTTGCAGGAGCTGGAGCCAGGCTTAAAAATTCCATTATTAAGTGTTGGCGGAGGTGTTTGGAAAGAGGTTCTGATAAATATAGTGCTTTAAAGTGTTTCCCTAGAAACTGAGAGAAAGTTGAACAATATGAAAAGCACCCAGACTGATAACAGCTATTGCTCCTGTGGAGCAGTGCCTGGGCTATAGGGAGCATCCAGCAAAGAGAACTTCTTTTCCAAGGTTTTTTTTGGGTTTTTTTGGTGCAGAGGGTTTCTGGCTGGTAGCACAGTAACAGGAAAATGAGCATTTTACCATGCCTTGCTTCCCTGTGCCCTCACTCGGCCCCTCTACTTGCACCGAGCGTCAGCAGGTGGGAAACACTCTGTGAAGTTGTTGGCTGCAGATTCAGAAATGCCCCATATGTTTTAGGGCTCCCAGCTTGTGGATCCCTTCCAAAGCATCTCTGTTGGGCCTGACCATCCCAGCACATCCAAACATGCAGAGGGTAAATCTGGTAAACCCAGAAATTGTCTTTCAACTGGTTCCTTTTATCACAGAATCATTTAGGTTGGCAAAGACCTCGAAGATCATGGAGTCCAACCTGTGATCCATCCCCACCGTGTCACCCAGACCAGAGCACGGAGTGCCATGTCCAGTCATTCCTTGAATACCTCCAGGGACGGGGACTCCACCACCTCTCTGGGCAGCCCCTGCCAATGCCTGACAACCCTTTCCATGGGGAAACTCCTCTTGATGTCCAACCTGAACCTCCCCTGGCACAGCCTGAGGCCATTTCCTATTGTCCTGTCCCTTGTTCCCTGGGAGCAGAGCCTGACCCCCACCTGCTCTCCACTCTTGTCAGGGATTTGCAGAGAGTGAGAAGGTCCCCCCTGAGCCTCCTTTTCTCCAGACCGGGCCCTCCCAGATCCCTCAGATGCTCCTCATAGGACTGACTCTCCAGAACCTTCCTCAACCCTGTTCTTTTCCCTGGACACGCTCCAGCTCCTCAAAGTCTTTCTTGCAGGGAGGGCCCCAGAACTGGGCCCTATTTCATTCAGCTTATACATGGTCATATCTACAGCTGATATAAATCAATACTGTTCAGTCTTGCCTCATAAGGGATCTGTAGGGTTTTCCTTTGTTCTTTTCTGGCACTGCATGCCATTATCCTCAGGACCAGGTGCACTCATCCACACCAGCTCAGTAAGTGAACCAGGATGTTGCATCACTTGTACACCAAGGGATGAAAGTAGTCAGCTCTCACCTACGTGCTCCTCTGATCACTGCACTGCCCCTGCCAGGAGGACCAGGTGGAGGAGACAGGGCTCAAAAATCTTCTCAATGAGTACATTTGGCTCTACAGAAATGCAAGAGCAAATCCCTTTCTGGATGGATGCTGTAGATATTCCAGGAGGATTAGGGTTGACCTTCCCTTGGAAAGGGGACTATGCCGAGAGTTCTAGGCTGATTCTGGACTGCTGAATGACATTTTATAGCCTGTTATTTCTCACCTAAATAAAAATGTGATTATAGAAGTTGAGATAAACAATGATTTAATGGCTCAAATTGCAGAAGTTGGAGAGGTTTTGAAAAGAGCTTGTGTATATCTAAGAATAAACACTTCTATTGCAACCAGTTTAAGCTGTTTGCCTTCCATGAATCCCCACTGACAGGGCACTCAGAGCACACAACTTTTTTCCTAAACCCCTTCCATTTTCTATGCTCTGGGACATTAAATCTTACGCTTATTTTGTTGCAACCACTCAGCACAGCTTCCCCCTTGCCCAAACAGTCACATCTGCTTTCAGCCCAGTTTTCTGCCTGTCCTGTCTCCCAGCTCAGCTCCGCCAGTGCCCCAAGCAAAGGGAGACTGAGGGCACACATAGACATCTCTCCTAGGACATCCCTGGGGCTTCAGAAATGGGTTTTTGAGTCCCTCTCTCTACCACTGTGACTATTGCTCCTGTTTCTCTCCAGGTTTGGATGGGGAAAGGAGACCTAAGACCTTCTCTGCCTCTTTCTGCCATCAGCCCTCCTGCCACTGTACCACCTCCAGATAATAAATCCATCTGAGAGACAGTCACCAACAGCTGCAGTTCTTGCAATCCACAGGGAAAGGAGCCTCTTGGACCAACACAGCAGTGCTCCAGATTTGGGACTCACTCAAACATACAACTTGAATCAGGAGGGCATATAACCGAGAAGGTCTGTGGTCAGAACTACTGTTCACTGTGGCCCTGTACAAGGGCTTTCAGAACAGTGGCTGGGTTTAAAAAAAATGGGATCTTTTCCTCGCTTCAAAACAAACACAACTAATTCAACCAATTTGATTCCTTATTCCCTCACCTTGCTTCTCATTTCTCAAAGTCAAGGTAAGATTAATGAGCCCCACACAAGTACTGCTGGAGGGCTCTGTGCTTTTCAGAGGCTTTCAAGCCACAAAAAACCTCCAGCAACAAACTGAGAAAACTAAAGCTGATAAAGCCAAGTTTGGAAGCAATTAACATCAATCTAAAATTCAGATGGTTTAGGTGCTCAGCTTAAAAATAAAAGGCAATTACTGCTGTGACAAACTCAAATAATACATTGTTTCCTCCAAGTTGATATAGCTAAGGGATTCTGACTCCACCAGCAGCTACAACAGGAAGATGTTTATAAATGCTATTTACCTGCACTGAATGTGCTTGTGATGTTTTTCAAAATCTTGTCTCTCCCCAATACCTAAGGAAGCAAGACCCCTTTATACAGTGTGTAGTACTCAGGACAGCTCTGACCACACTCAGAAGCACCTACTCCCAGAGCAAAGGTTTCCCCTTGTTGCCCAAGAGAATGAGAAGAGCTCCAGCCACAGAACCCCAGCTCTGCCTGCCCAGTTCCAGCTGTGAATGCCAGGCAGCTGCTCTTCCACTTCTCACCTCCCAGCTGTGGACCTGAAGAGCAACAGGATCTGCCAGTGCTGGAGCATGTATGGGACTGAGGTGTCAGTGTGGGGAGAATCCACCAGTCTTGCGGGTTTGCCCAAGGACCTACAAAGAGTTTAGTGAGAGCACTGGAAAACTACCTAGTTCTCAAAGCCTAGTTCTTAAGTAAGGTGCTTGTCCAATGGTAACATCAACCAGCCCATGAAAATCACTCCAGAGCTTCTGAGCAGCGTTCAGACTCTCATCAGGCAACTGCAACTTCCCAACCTGTTGCACTGTAGTAAACAGGAAGGAAAGGTAAGAGAGGAGTGGCAAAATACACAAGAATGGCCAACAATGACATTCAGGACTGGTGTAAATAAGAGTCACCTGTGCTCCAACAGTGTAAGGGAGTCAGATTTAGCTGGTATAGGACAAGGAGGGGCTGTCATGTCGATGAGGATGCTCTACTTCATTCCTGGCTACAGGAAATGCTCTGTAGGGAGACAATGAAATTCTTACCAAAGGTCTAAGAAGGTTATTAACGCTCAATTGCATGAGCAATGGTCTTTCACAAGGCCATTGCTCATGCCCTCTGCACAGCATGATTGCAACTGATGCTGGCAAGTGCTCAAGAGAAGCAGAGCTTGGTCTCTCCAGATTGTTCTAACCAATTTAAGATTTCGAGTTTTCATTTCAAACTACTTGACAGTATCTCATTAACCCACTGCCTATAATAAATGGACCCAATAACAATCACTAAGGCACATGAAATTTAAAAATGCAATAAAATATAGAGAGGAAATACTTGTGGGTCATTTATTTTTCTATTCTAGAATTGGAGAAAATGAGGTCTGCCATCCCCCTCAGCTGGGATAAATAGAAGTCCCAAACTGAACTGTCAAAAATTTCCAGGAATGTCTCTCTAACCTCATAGTGCAGCCTTTGCAAAATTAGTAACATTTCCTGCTGCAAGGAAATCCTTGACTTGTCTATGCCACATCTGACACTTATATATACACCAGGATAACACCATATCCTCAGAGAAGCTCCAGGAACCACCAAACCAGACATTGCTGCATGAGCAGAGACCTTCATCTCCAGGCAAACAGAAAACACCATCCTGCAGCTTTGCAAACACACCACGGGGCCTCTGCCCCTCTGCAGCTCCGCAGTTGTACAAGATGTGGGGCAAAAGGAGACGTGCCATTTATCCTACCTCACATTAACATCCAGTTCTTCCATCACAGGCAATAGGCATAGGTAGCTGGGAGTTCAATGTCCACAGAAGAGACCTCATCCTGCAGAGGAGAGAGTTAGAAAGGACAGCTGTAAGGTACAGGATCTCTCACAGACATGCATTTACCCCAGATGTCAACCAGCACCTTTTTCCACCAGGCAGTTTTACAACCACTCTTCCCTGGAGAAGCCTGAGCACTGCAGAGCGTTGTTGTGACCATTCAAAATTACCGGCATGTGTAAACTGCACCTAAGACTTTCCCAGTAACTTCAAAACTTTCAAAGCTAAAAAAAATAGCTTAAATTGTACCAGCTGAAGAAGGTTGACAAAGCCCAAGAGGGAAACCACAAGCAAGAAGCCTTGGTAAATTAGTTTCTGTTTTTACACAAAACTAAAACATTGACTTACCAGTAAATTAAAACAGGTTTCCTGTGACACTATATTGTACAGCCTATGAATAATTAATAGCAGTACTGTAATTACGAAGAACTAAACAATTTGCAGCTTGAGTTAAAACAAATGTACTTACTTTCAGTAACACTAAGCCATGTAAATATTAATGGGATTTTTAACTCTATCAAGATTCCATCATTACTCCAAAGAAATGAATGCACCATCTTAAAAATGAGTCTGTGCATTTGCTGCTGCTGATCTAGTGGAAACAACAGGCTCAGTTTCTGAGCACTTCAGGCTGTTGATTGCCCCCTGTGTTGTGTCTCTAGAGAGCCAAGGATAATGCCACCAGCACGGCACTATTAATATCAACTCAGATGCAAATAATGCCATTGTGGTTACTCGGCTTCAAAGGGACCACAAACAGCCCTGCTCTATGTGCTGGCCTTGGTCTGCTGTGTAGAGATGAAAATGTCCCACCAGATAACAGCAGTGGTCACAGCATCTTCCTTGCACGCACCGATTAACTGAGACACTGACACATTCTGCATCCCATTTATTTCCATCCCACTCAACCCCCATCAAGTTCCACTTTCTGTCACTGCTGAGCTGGTGACAACAGAAGTGTTGAGTCATTCTGAAAAACCTACACCCCCATTTCCTGCAGTGCTGGATTGTGCTGCTTCACCACTTCTGACACCCTAAATGAAGCCACATCTGAGGTGGACTGAGCACTCTGAAAAGCCCGTTTCATTTCACGCTGTCCCTTCTGCTCTGTGACAGATGCATCCTGACCCTTAGCCAAACCAGCAACAGGTTGGTACAGGCTCCAAACAAGGCAAAGACCTGAGCAGGAGCTGGGCCAAGAACTCCTCCAGGAAACCCACAAAGGAGAGCAGTGACATATGAGCATATGTCAGAGAATTGATGTGTATCAGCCTGGAACACCAATCGTGCAATTAACACATGAATAGAGAGGTGGCTTTTCCAAGATTCATTTATCAAGGAACAAAGAACGTTGTGGGTACATGGAGTCTCTTGCCTACCTTTCCAATTGTGTGCAGTTTGACTACCAGTCAAACAATTTATTCCCTAAATACAACAGCTTAAGTGAGGTTTCTCTGAGCCCTCCCTTGAGGTGATCTCCCCCTGAGCTGGGACACCTCTCAAGGTATGAGATTCTTTACCTGACACTACAAGATCCTTCCTTACCCAAGGCTGAGAGACCTCCTATTCATCACTGACTCTCAGTGAGTGACTGGCAGTTGCTGAATTAATACTAATGAAATCCACACAGCCAATTCCATTAGACATAAACCTTTGTCCAAGTATGAGAATAAGACTGGACTCAGCCAAATCTAAGCTCTCCCAGGAGTTCAAAGAGCAAGGAGGCCCACTCTGAACCTCAGAACTCCATGGGAAGGTCCCCCTCACCCTTCTGTGTCTCTGGTTGCTGTGTAAATCACTACAGCTCAATTTTATCTCAATTTTCCTTCGGATATTTCATCCCTGTAGTAAGGAATAGAGTGATCCTTGCCATCGAACTTTGTCGAGTTGCACTTCTACAACATCACATTAAACCCACTTCTACTAATACCTTTGGTATGATGATGCTTTAAATGATCTAAATTACCCATTGTGACATGCTCTGCTGCTCCACAGAGGAGGGAGGGGGGTGTAAAAATAAACTAAATTCAATTTGTGTGTCTCACGCTCTCTGTGAAGAACTGGACTTTGAAGGAAAGTTCTCTGACTTCACTTTTCTTTTTATAAATGTAAAGTAAAAAAAAAAAAAAAGAAACAAACACAAAACACAAAAAACCAAAACACAAACCAAACCGAAAAAGCATTCCTGTCTTCCTTCGCTCTTTGTCTTTTTAGAGCAGAGTGTGGTGCACAGTGATGATGACCTAGGGCAGCCTCTGACTTCAGCACATTGTTATTGAGTAACACAGAGCAAAAGATGTTGCACACATTTAGAAAGCCTGTTTAGCCTTCTCCTGGAAATTGTTGGCCTCCACATCTCAGTGTGAGTTCTTGGAAGTACAGGGAGTCATTTAGCTCTCATCCAGTATCTGTGATTCCTGATTGAGGCCAGAAGAATCACTCTAACTTAAATAAAGACTACTACTACTATCTAAATCTGTGATTTCAAGAGGCTCCTCACTTCCTATAGTGAACATCTGCCAATTTGAAACTGGGACTGAATAAAAAAAGCTGTTGCTTCCTTCCACTGCATTTCACATTCGGGGTTGTGATTTTTCTCATAGCTCCATCTTCATCATTATCAGGGAAAAGAAATTGTTAGAAGAGGCTACCTGGAAAAGATTTTCCCAGGAGATCTTTACTGATGCTGTGACAGTCACCCCAATCCAAAGATAATTTCTTGACCATCACTTCAGCGCAGCCCAAACCCCTCCAAGTGTTATAAAATAATATCCTGCCCATGACAACACTTCATGGAAAAGAAATACCAGAGTGATTAATTTTATTCACTCCCAGATAAAATAGCTCCATTTTCACCATCCATTTCTCGCAAAAGCACTGCCCCCTCCCACAGCACCTCTGGCCTTCTCTGTCCTCTGTCACCGCTGTCTCTTTTCTCCCCATGAAGGACAAAGCTGATAAGAAGTCCCTCAGTTGTCTGCAGAGACAGATTGCTGGTCTGATTTTCATCAAACATCATTCCAGCAGGTTAAAATGTAGCACTTTGCTTAAACAGAAGTATTAAAAGATAGATGTGACACATCACCTGAAAAATAAATCGGAGTCCAGTTTAAAATAGAAAATACAGATGAAATGTCTTTTCACTGAAGGGTCATTTTTTAAAAACAGCTCTTTAAACTCAAGAGTTTAAAGTCCCTGGCTTGACAACCCAAACCACAGCCACTGAGTTTAATGGGTTCATGATTCCAAGGGATGCAGAAATTGTGGGTGGCATCTGGGTGACTGCAGCAGCCAGCACCTTCTGTGCAGACAGATGGGGTTTTTCTTCGTGCCAGTTTGGCCCTCACAGCTCTCAGCTGTAACCTCTGTGACTTTTCAGCCTTGCATCAAGGTATTTTACACTGTCAAATGTTAAAGTTGAAATTCCATCTTTGAGTACCAAAAAAAAAATAAAAATTCTAACAGACCACACAATCTGAGGGCTGCTCCCTTTGAAAGGGCACAGGGGAAGCAGCAATGCCTACCTGTTCTCCTGGATCAAATATTTACAGCAATAAAGTTTCTGTGGGTTGCTCAAGGGTCACTTTGTTCCAAAGCAGAGATATCTGTACAAGATCCTTTACTATACCATGCTATGTTTGTATAAGAGGTCTGAGGAGAGAAAGCAGCCATAAAACCAGAGGGGTTATTTGCTATGACAGTGGTGTTATGAAATTTCACAGCTCGCTGCTCTCACCTTCAGCAATTACTGTCAGTTGGAAACCAAAGAGCTCCAAGTGTTCAACTGCACTATCAAATCTCAGTATGGGAAGCCAAGAGACACATCCCATGTGGAATCCTGTGTCTCTTGAAAGAGAGAATACAGTAAGAGGTATCACTGAACAACTGAAGGCAAGAGGGACGCCTGAGTTCAGTGAGTGCATCTAGTTCTTTGTCACCACCTGTTTGATGGGGATTTGTGCAGGGCTACCATGTCCATTTCTTACTCACATGTCATAAAACTTCCCCATGACTCACTGTGGATTTTCCTTTCCTAAAAACACGTTTCCAGTTTCTCTTAGTCTCACACCAGCACCAGCACAGGGAATGGAAACTACTGCCCTAGAAAGGCACCAGCTGTGCTTTCTGTGCCTGCAGTCAAACAAACTGTTGCTGTTCACACAGCAGAGAAACATAGACTATAAATGCTAATAAATATGGAACTACTTCAGCTTTGACACAGTGTGGTGGCACTGATGGTAGCTGACAGCTCACTGCAGGAGCTGTGGGATGCTCAGCACCATCCCCAACTCAGCTCTGCCTTTGCAGAGGCTGCACACACCCCGAGAGCAGGTCTACGCTTGGCCCAGGATCTGGGCTTTTACCAAGTCTCTAATAAGTCAGTAGCCAGAATACTGCCATCCTACTGCAAACCAACTTCAGGGACAAGTCCTGGTGGTTCCCTGGCAGTGGTCAGCTCATACCCCAGCAAGGCTGCTCTGATGGGCAGTGACCATGGCACTCACAGTTACTTAGATTGGAAAAGACCTCCAAGATCATCAAGTCCAACCTTTGACCAATCACAGCCTCACCAACAAGACCAGAATACTCAGTGGCAACTCTCTGGTTTCAGCAGCCTCAGGCTCCAGCTTCTTGTTTAAAAAGCTGCCCTGCTCCAAAGCAAGCAGAAAATAATCTGTGGAAGATGCACATTGCCATGGACATCCATTTGAGCTCAGGGATGCACTGCTGTGCAGTTCTGGGCTCTGCTAAGGAGCAAAAGCCAGAACTTGCCACCTTGGGACAGCTGAGGGAAAGAGCAGTGAAAGGAACCATCTCCCTCCTGGGCAGAGAGCTGAAGCATCACAGGGAGAGCCTGGAGTCACTACAGGAATTCCTTACTTTGTCAGCTGTGCCGATGAACCTTTCTCACCCGTTTCTGTCCCTCGTTTGGGTCCCTGTCCTGCTACAAACCCACTTGGGCAGCACTGCATCACCCAGGGCCAGGAGAGGAATGTGAGTCACAGTGGATGAGCGAGCCAGGAAAGATTGCTCACTGCAGAGGGGCCCTCCGTGGCTGCCACCACACTGTGGGCATGGGCACTCATCCACGGCACCGTGGGAGGACTCAAGTGTAACCCACCTTCTGCACTACCTTCAGCTCCTGCTCGATTTCCTACACAGGTTGTTGTGTGGTGGATGAGTTCCACTCCCCATCTGCAGGCCATGCATAACCATAACTTTATTGTGCTGGAATAAAAATCCTCTGTTTTATTTTTATTACTGCCATAAGCTGGTTTTGCAGCCTGTGAAATGCAAGCAGGAAACAAGCTCCTGATTGAAGCCTGCTGCCAAGTCACACCAGTCACCGTGTTTATGGCTCAGCAACCCCTGGACTTCAGCAGAAACCAGAGTAGCTCTTGGCCTCTGTATCTTCCTTTGCTGTGTAACTATGACTAAGAAATCAGTCGGGCTGTGCTGAATTACACCTTCTGTGATTTCAGCCATGCAAAAGGTTTAGGTGAGGCTTTAAATCTCGGGCACTGAAGATTCCTTGTTACTGTTGTCTGGCCAAACTCACTACTGATGGGAAACTTCAGGGAGCATCTGCCTGAACACAGCAGAGAACTTGTCACAGGGGCTCAGCTGGAACTTTATAACCCACGGTGTGAAAGCCTCCAGGCACAGACCTTCCCTGCTCCTGACCAAGGTTGCCAACAGACCTGCTCCCATAGGAGCATTGTCAAAGCTGTCACGAGCACAAACAACGCACAAGCCCCCCCAAAACTCTCTGCACTGGAGAGGTTAAGACAAGTAAACTCCAACACACGCAAAGCTGTCACCAACAGATGCATCCCTGAGTAAGGGTGCTGGTCCCACCTGGTTTAACACACTGCATCACATTCAGCTTTTCTCATCCCCTTTCCTGGCTGCCACAGGCAGACCAGAGCCAGGAGGTTTCTGCTGCTGCTGCTGTGCTGGGAGGGAAATCAGGTGGATCCACTGGAGGTTTTAGAATATGCAGCAGAGACAAAATCGCCAGAGCTCTGGGCTGCAGATACTTGTAACCAACCCAACTGACTCATGTCTCTGCTGCCACTTCTTCACACTCCATTAAAGGATGACGGTTTCTGAGAAAACTGGCTCACAGTGTTCATCTTAAACCCAAGGTTCCTCTGGCTCACTTCAAAAATCAGTGAGTTGAGCATCAAACTAAAATAATTACAGTCCCCAAGAGATCATGTGATTCCCCAGACCTGTACAAGACACATAAAGTGCACAGCCATCATTTTTTTCTGGTTACGAAGCTGATGCCATCAGGGAAAGTCAAAAGACTAATTAATTAATTCCTTTTTAAAGAGACTGAGATGATGCAAGAGGGAATGTGCTACAACACACAGCCTCTGATGTTACCTATGGAAGAGTTTCTTCCAAATATTTCATGACAGTAACAGAACTACTTTGAGATCACAGAGTCACACACTGGTTTGGGTTGGAAGGGACCTTACAGATCATCTCCTTGCAACTCCCTGCCATAGGCAGAGACACCTTCCACTAGACCAGGTTGCTCCAAGCCCTCTCCAACCTGCTCTTGGACACTTTCAGGGATGGGGCATCCCAGTTTGGCCCCAGACCACCCTTGAGTTCCTCTGGAGCTGCCCAGAATATCTCTGGAATCCCTCTGGACCCCCAGGTTCTCCAATGAGAATTTAAAAGGTTATTGTAGATACTTAAAAACTGCAGCAATAAAGCAGTGACTTGTTCTGGTGATGGTCAGAGAGGAACAACTGGAGTGCACAACTTTAATTGGGAGGAAGCAGTTAAATGCAGGACAAGGGCCTGTGTCCCTGCTGCAGGCTTTGCCAGTTCATCATCCAAGGTAGAAGTAATAAGGGATCCATCACAGAGTAGGTGTTTTTAAGTCAGGGCAGCTGTGTGGGCAGGGGTTGAGCAGAGGCTGGGTCTGGTCCTTTCTTGTTTAAAAAGGATGAATGTGGAGGAATTGTCCTTCCCTGCCAAACTATGCTGAACTCAGCCCCTTCCAAGATGATACTGATGTTGTCAACTTCTTTTAAATTATGAAATTACTGAATCCTTATTGGGTCACTAAAAGTGAAGAAACCAAAATAAACTTGGAGTTATGACCCTGAAGGTCATGTTTTGGTGGGCTGATGCTGGGAGCTTTATGGAGCTCCTGATGGGAAGAGGGGAAAGCACAAATGAGCTCATAAGGACAAGCTGCTTGCAAATGGTTATTTCCAGAGCAAGAATTACAGGACGTGCTTAGGTGGGCTGTGAATTCTCATCAGCCAGACTCTCCAGGTAAAACAAGCTGTCCAGACACTAATGGTGCCTGGCACCAGGCACCTGGCAGCAGTGAGATGCCATGTGGTTCATCTTCAATGGTTTCACAGAGAGCAGCTCTTTCTAACAGCACACATACTTTGCACAAGTGCATTTTTCAAATTCCAACCATTTCAGGCTGCTACTCCCTGAATAATGTCTGTAGGCTGCTTTCTGTCAGGCTGTCTACCCTGTACCAAGTGCCACTGCTTCCCTCGAGGGGAAAGGATGGTAATGGCATCCTGTTTTCTCTTGCTGGGAAGTGCAGGCTTCCTAATCCCCCTGCTTCCTTTAGCTCTGCAGGGCAGCATCAGCTCCCCAAATGAAGGAAGGAACTGAAGTTGTGGCAGGACTTGAATTTAGGAGGCTTCACCCAGCATTTCTGGTGATACTGGAGGGACTCTTGGATATGCATCCCACTGAGGATGAGATGGTTGAAGCAGCAGTTACCCTGGACCAGGCATCAACTCTACAGGTTGAGGGTTATTCCCTCATTACATATATCAAGTAGGAGGAAGGATGAGTGTGAATGCATCTGGTCAAGGCTTCTACGAGGACATCACAGATTGATTTAGGCTGGAAAAGACCTCCAGACTCACTGAGCCCAACCTTTGACAATATTTTGAAAGAATAAAGTGGATAATCTAGGTAATCATACACCATCAATCCAAGACTGAATTCAGCACAATAATAAAATAGCTCCTAAAGAATAAAATTCATCAAGAATTAAAGATTGGGAATACAATTGAGCAAATCAGTGGGAATTAGAGTAAATAAATTTTCCATCTTGATATTTTCAGTGATATCCACAATACAGTTGTAATAATTTGCTCTATTCCCTGATTTCAGAGAAGCCTTTGATCTGCTATTACGTGAGGGTTTGACACAGGACAATAGCAACTCCATACAGGACTCTTGGGTACAGGTAGCACAGTATAGTGAGAGAAACCATTCTATGATTCTGTGTGATTCTCTGATTTGATCATCTGTGAAGCTGATGTGATGAACAGAGAGCAGAACTGGGAGAAAGGTATGACTGAATAGATGAATTGCTAAGTGAAGGCATTGCAGGAGCATCCAAGGGTGTGAGTACTGAGTACTGTATCCAGAGTGATGTGCATGGCATTTATCCAGTAGCTACCTGCCACCTCAAGTCACTGATTTCAGTCCTTCTTTCTTTTAAGACAGCAAATCATTCAGTGGAAGATTCAGCAAAAAACCTTGAATGCAGTTAACTAATTGAGGTATTTTCTTCCCTTTGTCATATGAGTGCCAGAATCTCACTGCCTGTCTAAGGAAAAGAAAGTTCTGATGTTCAGACAATAGAATTGTGCAAACTTGTTTCTTAAAATAGCACGAAGAAGGAAAAAAACACCCATGTAAAATATAAACCTGTGCTTGAGGAGCACAACTTTCCTTTCCCTCTTCTGTAAGAGGAGAGAAAAGAACTCCTCCTTTGTACCCCCTGAGACTTCAAGCTCTTTCAGATGAGATTTAATTACTCAAGAGAGCTGTTTGGAGCTTTTGTTCAAGATTTCATGCAACTCAGGGAGCAGCGAGTGCCACTTCAGAGCCCAGTGTTACGTTAATTGCTGGGATAAAGGGAGGCAAAGAAAAAGATCTGCGTGCAGTCCAAACTGTGCCTGAAAGCACTTGCCTCCCAAACTAATCCCCTATTTACCCCAGACATTTGATGTCTTACTGGTGGCATTCAGTCAGAGGTAGCCAACTGCAACAGACTCTCTAATTATATCAGACCTGTTGCTAATGACTGTTGGATTAACCCACTGCTGTTGCATTATCGCACTAAATAAATAATATCCACTCTCCTCTGGCAGTTGTTTACAGAACTGATTTCCCAATCAGCCTCGACTCAAAGCTGTGAGCAGTCCCCAGTGTCACCAGCTGCTCCAGTCAGACCCCTGCACCTGGGCATCAGGAAAAATTTCTTCATGGGAAGGGTTGTCAGGCATTGGAAGGCGCTGCCCAGGGAGGTGGTGGAGTCCCCATCCCTGGAGGTGTTCAAGAAGCAGCTGGACTCAGTGCTGTGGTCTGGCTGACAGGGTGGTCATCAGTCATAGGCTGGACTTTGTGATCTTGGAGGTCTTTTGCACCCTAAAACAATTCTGTGATTCTGTAACAGTGAGTGACAGACAGGAGTGCCGAGCAAATGTGACAGCCACAGGCTTGGCCAAACCACCAGCTCAGCTGAGATCCTCAGAGCAGAAGGCATGGACTGAGGTGGCCAAATGGGAGGTGCTGGGCATCCCACCCTCCCTGGAGGTCTGGGAGGAGGTGGGGGGGGCAGTTCTGAACATGACACTTTTGAGGCAGTGAACCAATACCATCAAACACCAGATGTTTCATCTCACCACACACATTTTGGGGGAAAAAAAATCTCCCTGGTGGGTCCATCCCTGTATGCTTTCCAGCCCCTTTCCCTGGTGACCTGCTCAGACTGAAGAATCACAGCCTCTCTGGACTGTCATCTGCAGAGACTGGAAGGTCCAGCTCACATCCAGCCCCTCTGGAGCTGACGCTGTCAGGTGGCCTTTAATCCCTGGCTTCACTTGGCCACTGCTTCTTGAGGCCCAGTCTCCCAGTCCCTCACCACCCAAGCAGGGATAACTGCCCCACTCCATTCTGGAATCTTCAAAAAGAGACTTCTAAAAATCATTTTGAAAGCATTTTGCAATTCTCATGTTGCTCATGAGAAGATTTGAAATTTCTTTTTTATTCCCACGTACAAAGAATCTCTGCCTTTCTGGCAGTAAATATTCCAGCAAATAAATTAACTGCTAAGAAAGCTCATGGGAACAGCAATTTTTAACTGAATATTGTGCACTACTTAACAATGAGTTCTGAATTTACAATGGCAAGGACTAGCAAGGAAAACCTGGGTTAGTCACTAAGATAATTCAGCTACACAAAGGAATCAACAGCATGTGACTTGTATGTCCCATGGAACTTAACAAAAATAGCTGCAGCAACCAAAAAATTGAAATTAATAGGCCACAGATAAGTATAGAAAAGAATCTGAATGTTGTCAGGAAAGTTTTTTCATTCATATTTCTTAATCCAAAATGAATCTACATCTAAAATTCTCAAAAATAAACACTGGTATTCAGTCATCTACCCTCCATAGTCACTGGGAGTGAGATATTCCTTATTTTTGAGCCCACCTGGACTCACAGTGTGTTCCTCCTGTGCTGAATTAGTCTGGAGGCGGCAACATGCTCATACTGCAGGGATATCTGGATGGAATGGTCTGTCACACTGGAAAGGGAGTTTGGCATCAGTTTTGCACAAGCAGCATCAATGAGACTATTTTGAAATTCTGTATTTTTAAACAAGAAAAATGGTTGGTCACAACCAGATAAACCAGCTTAGGACAGACTTCAAATATCTCAGCTTTTGCCTCTGAAAATTATGAAATAGAACATGTCCTTCATGGGTTCATTTTGGGACAGAAATCTGACGCAGGACAAAAGCTTATGTTGGCCAGCAGGGTCATAAATCCTCTTAATTCACAAGCTACTTCGGGGTATTTTTCACTAATATTCCCTTACTTCCACCTGTTTAAGCTCCTTTCTTTCACAGTCTCAGTACTTATGCCAAACCCTTGTTGTAATGAATATTCATCAGCTGAGGTCTAAGCGTGACCAGCTCTGAACAACTGCAGAGACTCCCAACTGCGCCATAAGAACAAGAAAGCAAAATCTGGCAAGTCTTCCTGAAACAAGATGCAGAGGGGAATTCACACCTTGCCCAGCACATCTGTAGGATGCTCCAGCCCATAGAGTTTCCTCCTCCTCGTTTCCAGGCACAACTACAGTGATGCACAGGGACAATACAGCACTGCTCTGCAAACTGTGTAGCTCTTCATAAAAAAAGAAAACGAAAAACAAAAAGTGGCTTTAAAAGTCACTATTGTGATTTCCTGACGTTTTCTACTCCCTTTACAGAATACAGGGATACACAGTGGTGGGGGAGTAGCTGCAGCCTACAGATGCAGTTTAGTATTTTGAGACTGCTTTTAAAAACTTTGATGTGGGTGTGTGCAAAAAAAATCTTTTTTATATATATTTTCTTTTCGTCCCTGCTAGTGAAACATCCAAGTTTTATTCATTCTTACACAGGCCATCACAAATTAAATGAAAACAAAAATACTTGTCCTAAGACATTGCAAAGTCCTAAATCGGCCAAAAGTAAATGTTCCTGTTGAGAAACAAGTTCCAGGTGTGTCTCAGACTCATTCCACCCAAAGCTACAGCACTTAAGGGTCCTCACATCAGCCTGGATATGAGGAAAGAACTGTCACTGCTCTCGAAACAAAAACTGGTGACTGCTTGAGAGACATTTCCTCACACTCCCTGGAAATGTTTCCCAGGGCTGGGAGAGAAATCAGTGGAGGCTGTGGGTCCCCAAAGTGATCTGGCAGCCTCCCAAGCCAAGGAAACCTTCACAGTCACTCAAAACTAATGATCTGTCATTTTGCTCTTTTTTTTTCGTTCGTATTTGTCATTCTTGGAAAAACTCTTCAGGATGAGACTTGTCTTTTCTCCAGATGGATCCAAGGAAAGGTTAATTATGCTTCTCTGAAGTCTCCCATCAACTCTGTCCCTGAGCAGCACACGAGCTGTTTGCTCTCCCCAATCCTTTAAGTCCTTTCTAATACAAAAATCTTCCAGATTTTTCGAAGATGCTCATGAAGAACAGTGCCTGTCATTACAGTGAACTGAATCAGATGCTTCTGTTTATTGTATTAGCAAAATTGCTCTTCACTGACTTTTGGGACAGGGAAAAGACAGGCATGTTACTCTCAGCTGCCTTAGGGACATCTCCCTGGTGCAGCCTTTAGACAGAGGCCACGCTGCCTGCCCTGCTCACCAGCTGCCTCCTGCCCAGGGTGCAGAAAATTGCCCTCCTGGCACGTTGCTGAACAACCTTGAAACAATCCCACCATTCTCCTCTACCTCTGGAAGCTCCTACAGACACAATACAATGTGAAACAACTGTGATAAAGGACAAATAATAATTAAAAAAAAAAAAGACAGTGAAGCATATGGTTTACAGCAGAGGCTGGGAAGGGCGAGGCAAGGTCACACTGTCTGCACTTTGCTTTTAAAGTTACATGTGGATTTATAACCAATTGGATCTTCTGTAATAAACCTGTCTGCACACCTGACTTCCAAGATATTTTTTAACATCCCTACTGACGCACAACATCATTTTTGCAGGATTTGTTAAAACTTACTACAGTGCCTCATCAAGGACACTGCATCACTTGCAGAGCAGCCTATTATGGGTAGGGCTTTTCACTGTGATTGAGAGCCACATGGACTGTGAATTTATGAATATCACGGTTTGTTCATGTGTCTCACTGAGATTTTGGATCTTAGCCCACATCCATCCTATCCTTGACCCTGGAGATCCCAAAGGTGTTGGCATAATTTGAACTAAATTCCCCAAACCAGTGCCACTTCTGCAGCATCTCTGAAGGTTCATGTGGCTCTTGTTCACAAACAAAAGCCATACAGGTGACAAGCTATAGGTAATTACTCCCACAGTCTTTACTCAGGGACCATGAGACATAGGACATAAGTTCCTTAAAGCATTCATACACAGCAAGTTACCCAGCTGTTTTACAGCTGTGACCTAAAGGATACCAAAGACACAAATGGTCTGAGCTTCAGCATACCAGGCTGTCTCTTTTTTAACCCGTTTGCCTCTTTTTTCATACCATTCTCTCAGCTACTCCAATTATAGGGACACAAACTGTTGATTTGGTGGAGGCTTAGGAACACAGAATCATGGAATGGTTTGGATTGAAAGGGACCTTAAAGATCATCTCATTCCAACACCCTGCCATGGGCAGGGACACCTTCCACTAGACCAGGTTGCTCCAAGCCCTGTCCAACCTGGCCTTGAACAATTCCAGGAATGGGGGAGCCACAGCTGCTCTGGACAACCTGTGCCAGGGCCTCATCACCCTCACAGCAAATGAGGATATGCCTGGGAATAACTCCCTGCTCAGGAAATCCCACCTGGACCTTACATAGGTCAGAAAAAAATACAGAGCTTTAGCCAAGACAACCCTGTTAAACAAGCGAGCAGAGAACAGCTAATCAAAATTCCTGCCTATTTGCATTTCTGTAACAAAGGAAATATTCTTTTGGAAGGTTTTAGTCAGCTGTAAGTGATAACAGCAACCCCTGACTGGGACAGTACAGCTCAGAGCACTCTGCTGAACTGGCCAAACGGGGAGGACAAGGGCGGTCAGGAGTGTGTGTGCTTCAGAGAGGGAGGCTGAGACAGAGCTGGGAGGATAAAGCAGAGCTGCTTAACTCCAACTGCATATCTTATATAGAAAAACAGCTCTTTCCTGCCTCAGGAATAATGACCTTCATGTCTAAAGGCAAATATAAAACAAGCAAGGCAAAGGGGAAGGAGGTGAAGAGGACTCCAGTCCTGGGCTGAAGCACTGGTGGGCTGCGCCCTAGGCAGCGCCTCATGCTTTCAACACTTTTTTTTTAATAATTTCTGTATATTTCTGATTCCAAGTGAGAGATGACATTTGGAGTTGATGCTTTTCTCTGCTCAGCAGAGACAGTCAGAGGTGCCTTTCTGAATTGCAAGCATAGCCCCAACTTTCCCCCAGGAGCCCTTGGGAAGCCTGCAATGCCAGCTGCAGCCCAGGTCTGGTGCAGCTCTCCTCCTCCTCCTTTGCTTGTCTTCCTCCTGCTCCTGCTCCAGCCTGGGCTCCAGCTGGTGGAGGGGAACAAGGGCGGGTTGAAAGTTTTCTGAACCTTTCATTTATCCAGAGCTGGCTTAAAGCTTTTCAGCAACACAGACATCTTCCTTCTCACCTCCTTTGCTTTCCAAAAGCAAGGGGAGGTGCTCCCTCAGGTGTAACTCCGAGGCTGCACAGACCTGTGAACTGTTTGTTCAACTGTGCAGAGCATCAAAAGGAAATGTCAGCGGGATCTCTGAGATCCCCTCCCAGCGAGGCCAGGTTTTGATGTCTGTGCTCGCAGCAGAGAGTACTTTATTCCTGAAGCAGTTGTTCAAGGCTCTGTTTAGAGAGGGAGCCACAGGGCAGACACAAACTCACTTCACTCACTCCAATCTCCTCTTTCCTCCTGCCTCAGCCAGTCCCTCCGCTGCTTCACCATAATCATCCCCACTGCTAAACACCTTCCTTATTAAAAGCAACAGACATTTAATCTCTTTGCTTGGAAGGAAATGACATCAGGTCCTGCTATGAATGATCCAGAAGTGAAGTTTCAGCTCCCTTAGTACAAGTCCTTGTCTAATGCAGGAAGGGACACTCAGTTCCAAGTGCTGGCTCAGAATAGCTCAGCTTTTGTCACACCATTTACCTCGGAAATGTGTTCACTCGAGGAATTCATGGGCAGCAATCAGATGTTTTCCCCCTGCTTTTCATCACAACTCATCAAAAACCGGGATAGAGTTTGGAAAGGGCAGGGGAGAGAGTATCTGAGATGTGATGAGAGAACTAATCCATCCTTGGAAGAGGAACTGATGTTGCACTTTTTTTCCTGCTTATTTTACAGTAAGTAAAGAATTAAGGAAGATTGCTGAAAATGTGTCCATTCAGGCAGCAGCTGAATTTCCTGTTAATTGCTTTAGGACAGTGAGGGAGGAGGGAAAGTGTGGAGACATCACAATGAGCAGTAAGTGGTGTGATTGGTGACTGCCCAAAACCTTACTCTGCACATATGTTGCTAAGGATAGAAATTAGAAATGTGCTCTCATAAAAGTCCCCTATTTAGTGAACATAAAATTAAAAATCCATCTTACAGGGAGATAGAGAGTAGAAAGTAATTTGTCATGGCATTTCTCTTGGATGAATAAATAATGCCCAGGCTCTGCTCCCCAGCTCTTCCCTGCACCAGTCCCATGAGCAGTGCAGCCCCCAGCTCTCCCAGCCTGCTCCCACAGGAGCCAGTGTCTCCACCTGCCTTGGGATTGGATGCACAGGACAAAGAATGTCTTTGCCAAAGCTCACTATGAAAAGGAGCAGCACAAATCAGAGAGCCACAGAATCACAGATTGGTTTATGTTGAAAAGGACCTTAAAGATCACCTCCCCCTGCCATGGGGAGGGACACCTTCCACTAGACCAGGTTGCTCCACGACCCATCCAACCTGATCTTGAACACTTCCAGGGATGGGGCAGCCACAGTTTCTCTAAGCAACCTGTGCCAGGGCCTCACTACCCTCATAGGGAAGAATTTTTTTCCTAATATCTAATCTAAAACCTGTTCTCTGTCACTGTGAAGTCATTCCCCCTTGTCCTTTCACTTCAGGCCCTTGTAAATAGTCCCTCCCCATCTTTCTTGTCAGCTCCCTTTAGATTAAACCTTGTCACATGCTAAGCCTGTCCTTGTTTCCCTACCTGGAAGGTAGGTCTGGGTTCACAGCAGGGGAAAGCTGACAGGAAACCAAGAGATTACCTGGGTGTGCATCCTGGATGCACTCAGGAAGAGGGCAGGAGTACATGAGCTTGTGACATACCTTTCAAAAACAGTGGTGGCAACAATCATGAAGTGGTTGATTACAGGGAAGCAGGAAATGCTGGACTGAGACAGTCTCCTCCCCTGTTATCTGTACCTTTGGTTTATTATATTTAACCACGCTTTTGATCCCAAGGAAGAACGTCCTAACGGAAAACAGCATCAAACTCTTTTGTCAGCACCAACTCTGCAGATCCAATAAAACCTCTGAACAGCATCAAGTCAGCAGATCCATGCAGTAAACAGGGTTTCTTTGTGACCCTTGCTTTTTCACAGAAAATCAGATTACACTGAAATAGATTTTTTCCACAGAAAACTTCCATTTGTCACTGAAAAAAACAACCCACTACCAAGAAAATCTGCTGGGTCTGTCATTTAGCTGTTTCAGATTCTTTTTTTTTTTTTTTTTCAGACTGTAAAACAGATTCTTAGGCTATGAAGAGAAACTTCAGATGGAGAAAAAGGGCTGGGAGAGACCCTGAGGAGCTGTTTGATCAGACCCAACTATATTTTAACCTGCTGTAGATGACATTTGGAGATGGAGATTCCACATTCTCTTTATGCAGTCTCCCACGGGAAGTACATGTAGGGATTATTCTAGGGTCTATCCTAAATCTTTCTTGCTGCATTTTATTGCTGTGACTTCTTTTCCTACCCCCTGCAGACTCTGAAATCTACTTATTACTCTCCTTTCTGCAGACACTCTTGCATCTGAAGAGCAGCACCACGAATCACTCCTGGCCACGCTGACACTGACACAGAGCCCAGCCCACCCAGCTCTGCTCTTCCCTTGTGTTGATTCCTGAGAGCACTCCCTGATCCCTCACATGGCTTTCCTAAAGTGAAATTACCAAACGTGAGAAGAGTACTGAGAGGAAGGACTCCTTTCCCTGCCTTCCACATCACAGTCTCCTTCCTGAGCACTGCTCCTGTTTTTGCTCCTATTCAGCATCAGCTGGTGGGTTTTGTTGAGTCACTGTTTTCTGTGTATAACTTGCATGTCTTTTCCCATGCAATACCTTCCTAACTGATCACAGGATCACTGACTGGTTTGGGTTGGAAGGGACCTTAGAGATCACTCAGTTCCACCCCCTGCCATGGGCAGGGACACCTTCTACTAGACCAGGTTGCTCCAAGCCCTGTCCAACCTGGCCTTGAACACTTCCAGGGATGGAGCCAACCACAGCTTTTCTAGAATTGCTTCCTAGTATTCAATCCAAGACTACTCTCTGTCAGTGTGAAACCATTGCCCCTTGTCCTGGCACTCCAGGCCCTTGTAAATGGTCTCTTTCCATCTGTCCTGTAGGCCTCCTTCAGGTACTGGAAAACCACAATTAGGTCACCCTGGAGTCTTCTCTTTTCCTGGCTGAACAATCCCAATTCTCTCAGCTTATCCCAGTTCTCTTAACCTAGGCAGTGATTCCTGCCTAAGCACAGCTCATCCTCATCAGCTCCATCAACCTTCATGTGAAGATCCTCCCCCACCAGTTACTCGGGGATGAATACAGACTCCTGGAAAACGTCTCAGGAGAAAAATCTGCGTTTTGTGCTTGATCCACCATCCCAACCATTCACTCAGGAGATGTGGAAACTCAGGTGGGATAAGGTTAACTCCCACTTGATAGAAATCAGACCCTCTGTGCCCTGCTCCTGACACTGGACACACTGAGGCGTGAAAACTTCTCACCAAGAGCTACATGCTCACAAGTGATTCCTGCAAATTTTCATGGCTGAGGACTGAGATCCAGTGGAGTGGATCCCACTGTAGAGGCCACTGCTTGGCCAACATGCCAGTGGAAGTGACGGATTTCTGCAGGCACTGTTGACTCCCCAGAGGAAAGCCCTGCCACTTGCTAGGGAATGCTCAACAGAATCCCTGAGGCAATGTGATGTTGAAGTCTGTTTAGGAAAACCTGTCTGTATTTATAACCAAGTCTGGATGTATGATTGGGAAGGTCTTGCCATGGGCTGCCTGGTGCAGTGCCAGCTGTGCCGTGGCATTCCAGCCCAGCACTGTTTGGCCTGGGGTTTGAGCTCCAGTGAAGGATGGTAATCTGTGCCACTATGTTTGCCATTTCTCTTTCCAGATGTCTTCGTGGTGCTTTTCCTGCTCTTGTTGCTTTTAGTTGGATTTTTTTAAGTCTTCATCACCTAAAAATGTTTTCACGTGCCAAGGTTAGAGCTTTCAGTCTCTCCTGGGTTCCCATTTTTGGATCCTTGATCTGGGCTCTTGTTGGTAATTTTTTGTGTGTTTGTTTTAAAATAAACAAAATCTGCAATAACAAATGTCTGGAGACCCAAAGAGTAGTGAAGGATCAGATGTTTGCTAAATAAGAGGGATGTGGCAGTGGAAAAGAGAGGAACTAACTGGGAAACACTGCAGACCCAGACATCCCAGAACACCTCACAGCTCATCTGTCAGGGGGCAATGCCAAAAGGGGAAGGCAGGGAGTTCTTGGGATGCAGATAAACAGAGATGAGCCAGAGAGGCAATCAGTCTGCTGCCACCATTATCATTCTTGGTAATAACAAACAATGGAGCGTGCTCACAGACCGCAGTCCTCCTCCATGCAGCAGGAATGCTTGGTAACCCTTCGTCTGCCCCAAGCCTCTCCCTCACCCTTCTGTGCTGTCTGGCTGACACGCTCTTCTTCTCTGAGCTAATAATTTCCCATGCACTTCCATCTCTACAGATATGTGTGCTCACACTGCCCTGACTTCACAACAGACTGTCGGCCCCAGTGCTCACACTGGGTGGTGTCTCATGGAGAATGCAGCTTTCCCCTCTCTTTCAGCAGTCACTTCCTCCAGTGGTAATAGTTATTCAGTGGATCAGGGAAATCCTGAACTGAATGGGCAGCAGAAAGGAAATCTCCTGGTTCCTCTGATTCCCAGCTTTCCCGGTTGTGTTTTAATCATCACAGTGCAAGTTCTGCCTGCTGTATTTTATTAAATGTAGAAATGCAGAAGGCTGGTTGTTTTCTTCTGTGAGCTATAATAGAAGGGATCTGATCAATAAAATAATGCAGCCAAGCAGAGCACATGGAATATTGGGCACTTGTAAAAGGCTTCTTTGCAATTAGTTTTTATCAGCTCCTGTGATTTTCCACTGACCAACAAGGCTCCTAAACTCATACCAGCAACGAGATGCTTACTCTGCACTTCTCTGACATGCCCCTGTGGTACAAGATGGCGTGGATTATTTAGCCTGGTTCCCAGTGAAAGACTTTGGAAGCTGCAGGTGCTGAATTCCCTATGTCTCTGAGAGTGGGTTCTTGTGCAGCAGGACCAGAAAGTCAGATGCAAGAACATGGATAACTCCAGAATGAAAAATGGATGAAAGCAAAGAGGAGGAGGGAAAGGAAACTTCATCTTCCACCAGCAGCAACTAGCTCTTGTGTGCTTGCCACAGGTCAAGTTCTCACTCCCTCTCCTCAGCACGAGGGCAGAGGGGTAACATCCACAGCACTGCATGTCACAAGCAAATCCAGCCCTGAAGACTCTCTTGTACAAGTGTCCCACAGTGTGCTGCTTGTATTTTCCCTTCTCAAAAAAACCCAAACCAAAACCCTTTTCTTTTCCTAGAAATCTCCCAAAATTAAGAAGGATAGTACAAGCCCCAAACATTCGGTCACCTGCGCTGTTCAGCCCCTGACGTTATCCCTCCTCTGCCCCTCCGGGTATGAAGGTTGTACACATCAGAGTCCTTGCAGGACAAGCAGCTCCCACCACTCCTGAAGAGCTGCTGTGCTCTTCCTGCCACATTTCAAGCAAGAAACTGAAGCATCAAAGTTCTCCTATTTCTTCTCACTGGCAGTAGCAGAATACTAGAAATTTACCTGAGGTCAGGCAGGACAGACCTGAGGTGTCCTCCTGTGGCATGAAGGTCATGTCTCCTGCAGCCATCATCCCCCACTGAGGGGGTCAAACCACTGCCTGGAATAATTCATTTCATTCTGTCCTCCCAGACCTTCCAAATACACACAGTTACGTGAGAATTTAACAGAATCTGTGGGGGAGTGTTGTCTTCTTTCATTATTAAAGAAAACAACTGGTTTACTTCTTTTTTATTATTCCCCATCCAGTATTTCTGGAATTGACCATGAAGACATTTCCTTAGCTATGATTTTTCTTTTGTTTGTGTCTTTCTTTTGTAGGTAGGACAGCAGAGGAGACAATCAGAAAAGCCTTTTTCTGGCTTTAAAAATAGACAGATTAAATAAGGGATAATATTACTGCCAGCTTCAGGGTGGGCAAGATTTTCAATTGTGGAATCTGTTTTTCCATGAGTCCCCTTTCACTGGCATAGACCAGCAGTGCCACAGTAACACAGGGCATATGACCTGTGCCATGGACACAGAGCACAGACAAGCAGCTGGGGCTCTGCAGAGCAGGGTTTATACCTGGTTCTATCACAGATACTGATCTAGATAAATTCCCTCTTCTCTCAGCATCCTTTCTGAAAGGATAAAATAATGACATTGCTGCCTTCAGTAAAGTGTACTGAGAAAAAAAATGTACGAGGCTAAGACCAAAGTATTATAATAATGACAATTTCCCCCCCTGACTACATGGTCAGTACTTTTTCCTACCTGGAAGTTTGGTGATAGCAATGGCAGAAGGTACCCCTTGCCAGAGAGAAGGGTGATTTGGAGAACAACTTTTATGCTGGAGTTCAATCCAACTCTGTCTTTTCCTGTTATGACTCCGCCATTTGAACCCAGTAAAGCAGTTACTCTGAATGTAACATTCTGTTGATCCTTAATGCTCTTGGAAGATGCTTTCCCGTCATCCTTAACCCACCTGCTCATTACTATTTCAGTGACTCCTTTAGCCTCCCTTATCAGACATTTACATGTTCCAACTTCTAATTCATATTCACTGCTACAACCTTCCCTTATTTTTCTGGGGACAGTGTTGCCTGGTTTTGGGTTGCTATTTTATTTTCTTTTTCCCTTCTCTGCTGAATGATAAAAAATTTGCTTTGTAGGTTTTCCCATTAGGAAGAAACATGTTTTTTGTAACAACCCCACGGAGGGTCCATGAAAAGGAAGCATGTTCCACTGCTCTGGCTCATCTAAAATCAGCTGCAGCCTTCCAGCTCTCTCAGATGTCTAGACCTCTGAGAAGAGCTTTAGTGGTGGCAGCTTTGACTTCACTGATGTTAAAGCAGCCATGGCCATCATTAAAGAGGCAGATCACCACAAACATTCTCCTCAAACTTTTGTGGTCCATATGAAACCAGCCTGGATCTCTCCTTGCCAATCACTTCATTACCAGGGCCCAGCCATACACACTCTTGTTGAGCTGAGTGCCACACAAGAGCCAGGACACCTCAACACCTTCTTGTCTGATGAACCACGACTCATGCAGGGAGTTCATTTCCTGGATCCAAATGTTCAGCCACATCCCTCAAGTCATCTCAGGGAGACCTTTGAGAAAGGCTTTAATGGGGGCACATGTGACCTTCCTAATGTTATAGCACCCATGGCGCACCACAGAATAGATGGATTCACCAGTCCAAATTAACTCTTCTGCATTTGAAGACAGTATGGTGAGTTTTTCATGGATGCTTTGAGTGGCTGTCCAGATGCTGAAAGGGGTAATGACAAATTTTACTCATTTTGAGGACTTTCAAGTGTAAAGGTGGAAACCTTCAGGCAGGACGAGCCACAGCGTAGATGCCCCCAGAGCTCAACAGTAGCAAGAGTCAGACACTCCATGCACAGAGAGTAAGAGAGGAGGGCATAGTTTAGGGTTTTGTTTCAGAAGACAAAGGGCCTGTGCCTGAGTTCCCACTGGGGAAGATGCTGCACAGATGAATGGGGGGAGCTGCTGGCCCAGGCAAGAGCTGACTGTGCCTCACCCCCCTTTAATGTACAGCATCCAATCTGTCTCCATGGGAACTACAATAAGGGCAGAACTTGTCTGTGCCATCTCAAACCAAACAGGGGGAGAAAGTCACAGCAAATAACGAGCCTCACAATAATGAGCAACGTGATCCTGAGCCCGATGGAACCGGAGCAGATGGATGAGGGGGTGCCCTGCCCTCACCCCACGCTGGCCCTGAGCTGGGACAGAGCCCTGCCCCTGCTGCTCTGCTGTCACCAGCAGCAGCCCTGTTGCTTGTGCTGTAAGTTGTGCCACCACTGCCCCTGATCAGAGCCACCACCACGGCTTTGGCTCCGCAGCGTGTGGTGGAACTCGGCTCTCACTCAGCCAAGTTAGGGAGGGAGGCAGGGGGAGTGTGGGGTGCAGTGGGAATGGGACCATGCAGGCCTGGTTTTCAGAGGGGTTGAGCCCACACAAAGCTTACTGACTTTACACAACACTGTGGGGGTGAGAACCTTTACAGATGGAAGGGATGAGGGCAGGGTGGAGTAGGTGGGGATGAGATACACTGAAGGCAGGGCTCTGAACTGCTGCCTTAGCTCTGTGAAATACAGATCCAGGCATCTTGGGAGCAAAGGGGAGAACCCTGAAGAAAATGATCTCCCTGCTCAACTTTGTGCAACAGGTCCAGACTCACTCCCTGCTGCATCAGACAATACCAAGTCATGGCTCTGTAAAACCCATCTGTGAATAAGCAAACCCTCCTGTCCACACCCAAACATGGAAAAAAAGCACCCCAGCATCACCCAGGCATGGTGAGAGGGGGAGAAAGCAGCTTTTCACCCTTGTCTCCCCATCCCAGTCTGGCAACAGGACTCAGCTAAGCTTTTGCTGCACCCTGACACTGTGCCCTGTGCTTAGAGATGACTCTCACCTTGGAGAGCAACTGCCACCACACCACTGGGCAAATGCACCTCCAGCTATCTTCTCTAATTGTTTCCCTAATCACATAAAATTGCCAAAGTTCCATTTTCCTTTTTACAGAGTAATTTGCTTTCCCCTGTACACTGCTGGCTGTCTCTCTCACTGTAACCCCTGTGTCTGCAGCCACTCGAAGGCATTAGGGTTGAGGAGGGCCCGAATTAGATTATTCCTTCTAATAAATGGAATTACACAACAAGGCCAGATTAAAGGCAGCTGCTTTGAAAATATTTAGTTTGGTTTCATGTTAGCTGAAAGAACAAGCATGTAGCCCATCCCTCTCCCATCTCCTGACCCACATATCAAGGCTCCAGTGGAAGGTAATCCACTCTATGACCTGGCTAAGGCAAAGGTTAGATCATGCTGACAACCACCAGCTCCTTCAGAATAAAGGCAAACCACCAAAAAAAGGCATCAAGGAAAGCAGGGAATCCCAGGAAACAGAAGGGCAAGGAGGATGAATGGAAAAGCCACGAAGCACTGACCCCCTGTTGCACATAAACTGCACGACAACAAGGTCCTTCACAACTAAGTGCCACCTGCCCACACAAACACCTACGGCCACACGTGCCCACACGCTCACCTGGCCCTAAGCTAAATGTGCACATTACCTTTTCTATGGCTGAATTCCTACACACACGCAGGAGGCAGGCACAGAAAATATGCTGCCATTTAGTCCTCTGGAGACCTGAAGGAACTGCCCTGCTTTCCCACCCTGACCTTGGTCATTCACAGCAAGAAATAATGCCACACCTTTATCTTCCTATATCAGCACAGGAATGAGATGATACAGCAGCTGAGGGCAAGTGCAGACCACAAGTTCAAGCCTGAAGGTAGATGTTGCAATCATCTCCTGAGCCTAGAATGGTGGCAGTCTTGGGGATCAGTGCAGGGCACGTAGAAAAGGTCCCCCTGCTCCTTAGCATCCTTACAGTCAGTGTAAAACAAACTGCTTCCTAGAGCAACTAACCGGGTTTACAGAGAAACATCAATACCATTTAATTTGTTGTATCGGTCTTTTTAGACTTGGAAATTTTTGAGACACCATCTGAGGAACGAAGCACAGAAATTACAACATCAGAACAGGGGAAAGTCTCTAACTGAACACTCATCACTGTGTTTTCCAGCAAATGGGCTAGGGAAGGCCTAAGTGCATGATTAACAAGTAGTGTTCCCATGAGGGAAGATCTTCTCTAACCCTCAGGAGCTCAGTGCTCAGCATGCCCTGACACAGGACCTCTATCGACTTGGCACACTGTCACCCCAGATGTTACTCAGATTACTTTCACTTGTGCCTCTATGAACCAACTCACACACAGGGCAACCTGCTCTGCTCCTCTGTTCCTGCACACCGCCAAGTGTTGGAAGGATGGCACTCTCCTGCTTTTCCCTCAAATGACAGCTGTGGTTTCAAACACAAACCCACAAGGAATAGTTCCATATTGTGTAGTGTGACAGTTGCATGTGCAAGGCAGTATTTTGCCTCCTCACACCTTCTTGGCACATGTTCCATACCTTTTGCTTGCTGCTTCTACAGCGTGGGAGACAGCAGGAAGCGTGGTCAGTGCCCACAAAGGACACTGTGGTCCTCACCTTGTCCTCCACATCCCCTCAGGCACTGTGTCTTCTTGTGCCCAAGTGCAGAGGAGTGTGGAAACAGGATAGACCTGCGGGGGTCTTATAGGAGAGGTGGGGGATTCCCATCTCCTCCTCTCCATCCCCACTGATAACACAGGCTCCTGCAAAACCACCACACCCTCCGTCCCATATCAAGCTCTATCTCCCCTGCATTCATCTGGCAAACCCTTCCACCAGGTCCAGACAGTTGTCACCCAAAGGGCATAGACCCATATTGGCAGGATCCCATACTCTGCTCTTTGTCCTGCCTCAAATTTCTTGGAGATAGGAAATACCTGAAGAAGGGGAGAAAATGGGGAAAACTCCAGGCATGCCAGCTGGCTCCAGATGATTGGGAGGAGGAGGTGGGGGAGAACAACTGATGGCACTCACAGGAACACAGTCGGTGCAGAGGAGCTGCGTGTACAATTTGAAGACTTCCTAGAAGGCTTTAATGAGCCAAGAAGCGCTGTCAGAGCACTTGCTCCTCTCACTTTTAAATCAGTGTTTACAAAGTCCTGGGAAAACTAAACTATTTATGTCTATCCCCAGCCGGAGCCTGTTTAAAGAAATAAGTTAAACATACCTTAGTGTGTAAGTACATATTATTGAAGCAAGCACACAGGTTGACTCATATGTTTGCTTTTCAACGGCATTATTGGACAGTGCTGACAGTGCCAAGGTCAAGCTGGGAGAGGAAAGAAGCAGCAGTGAAGATCTCTTCAGAGGAGAGGAAGCTGCTGCTCCTTGCCCATTGCAGCAGTCCCCCTTCCTGGTGGGAATGACACAGGGAGCTGGATCCCTGGGTCCCTGCTGGCTAGGAGCAGGGGTGGATGAACCTTTGGCTCCTGCACTACTGCTCTTCCTCTGAAAAGTGGTACTGCACAGACTTCTGCACATCCCGAGCTATCTTCCCCAGAGCCTGACCTCAGCCAGGCTATTCATCATCTACTGCTACAATGAAAAAACGTCAGTAATCTCCTAAAAAAAATCCACCTTGCCATTACCAATTGAAAATAGTGAACTGCAGTAACAGGGGACAGAGAAAATCATTCTCCTTCAAGAAACACAAGGCAATACTCCCATTAAAAGAAAAGTATTTTATTTTTAAGAAGAAATTAAGTCATAATGACATCACAGACATCAAAGCACAGTCCAAGCCAACTGCCACCACTACCTGGGAGCTTAAATCTGGCAAACCAGGATCTGACTCCTTCCTCACCTCCCTGAAGCAGCAGAAACTTGCAGCTGTGTAATGGTTTAATTACTCACCCTCTATCAAGTTTCCAAGGGTAAAGTTTGTTTTGGAGCAAGGAAAGATGCCTTGGGGGTTAGAGGAAGTGACACCAGTTTCTCACTCACAGACACAGCTCTGTCTCTCCTGGCGTTGGATCCACAAACTGGCTCCACTTCCAGTATCTGAACCAAAGCACATAGACATGAGCTGGACTCCTCCAAACTTCCCTCAGTTTTGGAGTAAGTCTGAGCAAGGTTCAGCAGCAACAAAATGCTTGACCTCAGTGAGCTTGGACCGGATACAGAGCTTGGAGAGCTTGGATATGACTGAAAATCTTTGCACTATGGACCCTGGGACACAACAGTTGGAGCACATTGCTGCCTGAATCCCCATAGCTCCAGTCCTGGAAAACACCTTCCTTCATCACAGACTCATAGAATTTTTAAGGTTGGAAAATACCTCTAAGATCATCGAATCCAACCACACCTCCAGCAGCCAGTGGCCACCACTAACCATGTCCCCAAGTGTCACATCTACCTTCTTTTTCAACACTTCCAGAGCCAGTCATTCATCCTCACTGAAGCAAAGTTTCCTATTCCTGCAGAGCCCCACCAGCCTCTCCGCCCGGTGACTCCCTGTGACCCCCGGCTCCTGCTCCTCCCAGCCACAATCACGTTTCTCGCGTTCCTGCGGGTCGGTACCGATCATTCCAGCACTTTGCCGAGTCGCGCAGCTCAGCGGCACCGGCGGTCGCAGATAATGCCAACTCAAACCCGCACAGAACCGCTCCACCTGTACCTGTTCGTACCTCACATCACATCCCACCAACCCTCCCTCCGGCTGCCTCCAAAGGCACCCGCAGACCCCGGCTCCGCCGCGCACCCGCGGGGATGCCCGGGCGCTACACCCGCACCCGCGGGGATGCCCGGGCGCTACACCCGCACCCGCGGGGATGCCCGGGCGCTACACCCGCACCCGCGGGGATGCCCGGGCGCTACACCCGCACCCGCGGGATGCCCGGGCGCTACACCCGCACCCGCGGGGATGCCCGGGCGCTACACCCGCACCTGTAGGACGCCCGGGCGCTACACCCGCATCCCCCGCGTAGCCCCAGAGCGCTGCCCATGGGCGCACACAGGGCGAAGACGGCGAACCCGCATCGGAGCGGAGCTCGGTCGAGTTTGTCACCGATCTCACCGGAGCCTCCGCTTTGTCCCTTCTCATCGCCTCCTCGTCCTCCTCCTTACCATGGCCGGGCCAGAGCCCCGCGGCGCCCGGCGCGGTTCCTCCGGCGCGGCTTCTCATCGCAGCGGAGGGGCAGGACGGGGTGTCCGCGCTGTCCGCCCGCGGGGCTGCGGTGGGTCCTGCCCAGGTGCGGGGCTCAGATGGGTTCTGCCCAGGTGCGGGGCTCAGGTGAATCCTGCCCGGGTGCGGGGGTTGCGGTGGGTCCTGCCCAGGTGCGGGGCTGCGCTCCCGCCCCGGAGCTCCGCGGCCGCGGGGAGCGCCCGCCCCCGGCCCTCCCCGCGGAGTGCGGGGGGATGCCCGGCCCCCATCCCCGCCCCGCGTGGGGAAAGTCGGGTTCGTCCTCCCCGCAGCCGAATCTCTTCGCTGCCTCCCCCCGGATGGTGTCCCGCAGGTTTCACGTGAGCGCTGTGGATAGTGGACATCTCCCTTCACCCCAGCAGATAGTGATGATTCGCTCTCCCTCTTCCAGAGCAACTTCGAGGATCTGTGGTTTTGCTGTTTTTCTTGTGTGCAGAAGGGGAAGCGGAACAAGCCCATCTTTTTATCAACTTGTTTGATAGGACCCATTTTTCAAAGATCAGAGAGGGGTTTTGGTGAAGTTCTATCAATGGATTTCTCAAAAAACATTGGCAATGTTTCCAACCATGCTGCAAGTGCTTTTTCACTTGCAGTGTCAGCCCTGTCCTTTTGACATTATTAGAGCTTTCGCAACTGAAATCTGGCCCTGTGACCCTTAACAAACCTCAGTCTTGGCAGAGAAGACAGCACAACCAGCCCATCACCTGAATTTTTTTAATGCCCATTGAAATATCAGACTGAGCATAAATGCAGGATCTGAGCAGCCCCATCTCCAGGTATGCTCACCTTTCACTTCTAGAGCTGCATTTTGGGGTTTCAAGCTACACTGACTTTGTGCAGTGGAAAGTGCCTGTCACCATCTCCTGTAAACATGAGGCTTGGTGTTCACACCTGCAGGGAGTGTTTCTGACCAGCCCTGCTTTTGGAGATGCACTGATATTTTTCCAACCCCAGCACTCAGCATCAGCTCCAGAGTCTCACTGGATTCCCTCAATCACCAGTATCTCCAGGTCTGTGTGGGATTTGGGTTCTCCCTCCCTCTCTGTAACTATTTGGGTTCCATGCTGTGCCCAACAGCCACTGCCAGGATGGGTAACTCCCAAACTGAAATCCAGTTCACAGGGCAAAGCTCTTTGGCTTGGCCTCTCCATCCTGATGGAGCTTCTGCCTGCAAATGGTGGGCAGATCTGACTCTGAGGGGGTGAGTTTGCTGAGTGAGTTCCATGGCATGGATTCAACCAGATTGCTGCACTCATACAACACCTCTGGGGCTTTAGGGGTCACTCTGAGGGATGTCACTGTGAGAACTTCAGCCTGGGATTTCTCAGAGCAGAACTACACTCCAGAGTGTGATCCAGAGTCCACACAAGTTCAGAGAAGTAATTTGGTTTGGAGCTATTCGTTCCAACCCCTTTAACCACAACTGAGGTCCTTGCACCTGGAAAAGAGACATCTCCAATAGATAGAGGAGAAACCAGAGCACCTGAATGAGACTTGCAATGTATGTTGCTTGCTGACAAAATACATTGTTGTTTTTTTGGTTTTGTTTTTGGATTTTTTTTTTTTTGGGGGGGGGTGTTTGTTTGTTTGGTTGGTTTGTTTTGTTGGGTTTTTTGTTTGTTTGGGGTTTTTTTGTTTGTTTGTTTTTTTAAAGTATATTAAACACATCTTATTATAATTTTGTTTGCCAGTACCCATTTTTTGAAGCTCTGTGGGGTTCGGGCAAAGATTTTTCAGATCATTTATCAAAAAATTGGCACTGTTTACAGTTATTGTAGGCAATCACACACTCTCAGGCTGCCAGACCTCATGTTTGTTCATGTGCTTGTCCATCACTATAGTAACTGAAAGATAGTAAAAGAATAACATTAAGAAAAGTATAACATATCAAATCCATGAAGAAACACCTTGCCATAGTTCAGATTTTCTCAGACTTGCACAACCAAGGACAAAGGGGATGAGGCTGGTCTGGCTGGAGCCAGGACAGGTCATTTTAAAACTGGCAGTGAAAGTTCCTGAAACAATTTGTTTTGCCTTAATTTTCTCCTCCATATTACTAATGGGACCCTTTGGGACATTATTAGCATCCACTAATAATAGATACTATTAGTATCTGTTCATTAGTATACACTCTAGCTTTAATGTTGAATTTTTACAAATGTGGCTTTATGTCTCTTCATGGGGCAAGAAACTGTAGCTCTTCCTGACAACATTTGTGTCCTCAGAGCAGCCTTCACAGGAGTTCTCAGTCAGGATCTCCAGCAGCAGCTACTCACGAGCCTGATGGCACAAAAGGGAAAATATCAGTGTGGGGAACCCTGAGCTGAGCACGTCCTGCAGTTTGCATGAGCAGGTGAAGCCAAATGTTCTTTTCTGTCAGGTGCTTAAATGCTTCACCAGATCGAGGACCAGTGGCACTGATCCTGGGTCAGGATTAAAGCTTGCTCCCCTGCTCCATCAAGTTGGAGAGTGATTGAAGAGAGAGTTGAACAACCCCTTCCTGCTGGCACTGCCCATGACCTCCTGCCCCAACTTTTCTGTGCTCACAGCAGTCTTGGAGAAATGCACTTTGAATCCTGAGTGCCAGGAGGCAGATTCCAAACTTGCAGTTGGAGGGGAGTCTTGACATCTTAGGCCCTCACCTCCCCAGCCCCAGGGCTGTGGCTGGCAGGGGTCTGGCCATGCCCTTCTGGAGGATGGGATAGTGGTCCCAGCCTGCACCCACCCATTGCACTAGCACCAGGTTCCACCCAGTCCCTCCCCTCCTGACCCTTTGGGGTGTCTGTATTGCCAGTGTTTGGGGAGAGTAATATTATACACCAAGAGTATCACGTGTAAACAGAGCAGTCTCTCCATCCAGGGAAAACCTGGAATAGCAGAGTGCTTTGTTGTCTGCAACGTGGTCTGGGTGGATCAAGATCCAAGGGAGAAGCTGGAACAAACAGCAGACCCTTGCATAAAGATCCTCAAGATTGGGCAGTGCCTGAGTTCAGCAAGGTTGCCTGGCACTGCACCTTTGCAGTCCTGCCCTCAGGATCCAAGCACTCTCTTTGATTTAACAGGTGCCAATCATGAAGTAGGAAAGGGATTTTGAAGAACGGAGGAGGCAGAGTCCAAGGCCCTTCCACTGCTGGGTGTTCTGAACCCGAGAACAGATCATGCTGAACCCCAGTGCTGTCATCACTTTTGGTCATATTCCATCCCCACTCCCTTTAATGCAGATTCCCCTCCAGGATTATCAAAAGTTTATTCAACCTGAATAGGATGCCTATAAAAATGTAATTAAAATTTTAAAAAGGAAAATTGAAAAGGATGGGAGGGAGATAAAGCAGTGGATTTTTTTCTTCTCTTTTTCCTTTTTTTTTTCCATCTTCCTCCCTTTTTTTCCACCTCTAACAATGGTAAATCCAAAGATCTAGTTGAGAAAAAAGGTGGCTGAGTGATTCATCGGGACTGAATCACAGTCACTCTGCAGTGGAATTTGCTGCCTTCACTTCTGCGGGTGTAACTCCACTGCTGCTTTAGATCACTGGCTGGGCTTTCAGGCACAGAGAGAGAGATAAAACCAACTTAACAGAGACGCTTTTTGGTGTACATGGTGTGTTCCCTTTGAACATGGCATGGTCTCCTTTGCCCAGCTGAGTGGGATGGATTTTATTAAGAAGAGAGCTTGAATAAATTAAGTTTCTTAGGGTTATACCTGCTGTTAGATCATGCAGCCCTCCCACTCCACTGGGAAAGAACTTTCTATTCCATTTTAAATGCAAGCTTGCCTGATCTCACCCAGAGGTGGACCTGAAACAGGCACTCTGCCTGGGCCACGGGACCTATTGGTACCCACAGCTAAGCTGAAAAGTCTGGATGCTGCACTGAATACCTGGGATATCCCAGTCCATTTTGAGAGGGAAATCATTGTGAAGAGATGAGGCAGGAGGAAAATTCTGGTCTACATCTGATTCACAGCATCAGCTGAGTTGACACATGTCCTTAGATAGTTATGTCTCTCTGTTGTCACCAGCTTCTTTCTTCACATTACTGGGTCAAGGGAGTGCTCTGGGTGCCACAGCAGTGCCATGAATCCAGGTTCCTGCACTCCTGGTAAACGTGCTCAGCTGGGCAAGGGTGGGAAGCAGGTCAAATCTGAAGCAATCAAGAAGAAGGTCACACTGCTTATAGCTGAACAGAGAGGCCTTTAAATAATCAAACTGACATCTATGGTGTGGAATATCACTATTTGCAGAGCACTTTGATCTATTCACCATAGGTTATTTATAACACTACCTGGGGACACGAATTTAAAATCCAGTTTAAGGCAGGTCTGACTTTTAGCTTAAAAGAAGAATATTTGCATTAATTTTTAACAGTGTAACTCTCACTGTTCATAACACTGACATAGTCCAGGTTTCATGTGAAGGTCACAGAACTATTTTGCAAGCATTGAAACACCCTGTCAGAGAGACCCTTTGAGATATTTATAATCTTGGAACCAGAGATGAAACCAAAGCAAGGGGAAACCTTGTCAGTACAACTGGAGAGTTAGAGCTGGAGGCAAGTTATACATTTACAGTCCATGAGCTGGAAACTACTAAACAATCCATCAGAAATTTAAGGATGAGGCTCTTCCTAGGAGAGGCCATTTCAATCCTCTCTCCGTAGGCCACAGAAGAATGACAGAACAGCATAATTTTCTTTGAGCTGTTTTTTAAAAGCCCTATTTCTAATGAAAATTTCCCACATGATTTGTCCCTCCTGCAAAGAAGCTTTGGAAGAAAAAGACCTGCCTAGGAGGTAGAAATCCACCTCCTGCCTCCTGCCATAACCCCAGTGCTGACAGAGACCAGCAGGACACCAGGATAGGCTGGCTTTGGAAACCCTTCTTCCTATCAGTGTCCCTTGCCAGGATGGAGGACAACACAGGCCCCTTCCTTTCCTCACCCCTGACAGAGCACACGGATGAATTGCTGGGATACAGAGCCCTTGCTGGGATCCCTCATTTATATGCATATGAGCCTGTATGTAATTCCATGAGTTCTGCATCTCCGCGTGAATAAGGATAAATATATGCAACTCTGAATAAGAAAGCTGAGTGAATCATTCATCATGGATTATTGATAGGATTAATTTTACCTCTTCTTCTGCTCTCAGGATGCCCACAAACCCCCCTGAATTTATTTTCCCCTCTTTTATGAAATATTTCTGAAGACAAAATAGATTAAAGCCAAGTAATTTTTCTCCTCTTTGCTTGGCTGAATGAAGTGTTTGCAATCAGGTTAACCCTTGCAAACTCTCCCAGAAAGTGTCTTGTCTTCTGGCATCAGAACTTCATTCACACAAATAATGTGTAATCATGTGGATCTCAGAGGAAAATGAGCTCAAAACAGGGGACAGGCAGAAATGAAGGGGTTTCAGAAGTTTGCTCAAAGGAGCGATTGCCAGACTGGGCTTGGGCAGGGCTTGGACAGGGCTCAGACAGAGCTGTGCTTAGCTGCAGGACTGGTGGAGAAAGGACTACAGGTGTGCAAGCTCAGCTCAGCAGGTTCAATGCACACATGTTAGGAGGCTGCTTGAGCTGTTTTTTTCTGCCAACAAGGAGAAATCAGCTTCTCCATGGATTCTTCAGGTGAAGTCCTGAGCCTCTACACTGCCCGTGTGGGCCTTTCAGGCAGATCCTAAGGATGCAGAAACCCAAATCTGCCCAGGTCTGGGTACTGATGGTGCTCAAGGGCTCCTAAAGGTTGGACAGTAGTGTTGACCTCCTCTGGCAGCCAGCAGGTACAGAATGGGTCAGGCTGGAGAAGGGACCCCAGTGGGTCACTGATCCCATCTCCCTGCTCAAGTAGGGTCATCCCAGAGAACATGGTACAGAATTGTTTTCAGATGGTTCTGGAATATCCCCAGTGAGAGCGATTCCACACTCACTCTGGACAATCTGTTCCAGTGGTCAGTCCCTGCGCAGTAAAGAAGTTCTTCCTCATGTTCAGGTGGAACTTCCTGGGCATCAGTTCCTGCCCATTCCTCTTGTGCCATTGCTGGGCACCCCCGAGCAGAGCCTGGTCCATCCCCTGGTCCCTCCCTGCAGACACAGACAGATAGAAACTTTTCAGGTGCCCTCTCAGTGTCTCCTCTCGAGGCTGAACAGCCCCAGCTCCCTCAGCCTTTCCTCCGAAGGGAGATGCTCCAGTCACTTCACCATCTCTGCAGCCTTCACTGGACCCGCTCCAGGAGCTCCATGTCTCTCCTGTCCTAAGAAGCCCAGAACTGGACATAGGTCTACCCTCACCTGTTCCTAGCAGAGGAAGGACAAAATTCTCCTGCACAGAGATCCCCACGTTCCCATGAACCAAAAAGCTGGCAGCACAAGTGCCAGTGAGTATCACGAAGTGCTGAAGACCCTGAGAATCAAACACTCGAACCCATTGGATTCCCACTGGCTTTACATGTCTGCAGACATCCCCACTCCTGTCTGCAGGATGTATGTCCCATCATTTGGTGTGACAAGCCCATCCTGTCATGTCTGAATGTGGTTTTCCTCAGCCACGTGGCACCACCCTGGATGATTTTACACAAACAGGCCAACCACTGTTCCTTGTAGATGGCTGCAAACCACGCTGGGGACCAAAGCTGCTGTTTCCATGGCAGCACGTAGACGATTCCACTTGTGAGCAGCACTACTACTAAAATACAAACAAAAATAAAGCTGGAGAGTGACTTCTTCCTTCCCACTCCTTGGCCTTTGGGGAGCCTTCATGCTTGGCTCCATGCTGGAAACCACAGGCAGACACTGTGACTTTACCAGGGAGTTTCCTGGGGCTGCTGGAGCTGTGTGAGCAGTGGCAGTGGTGTTGGGAGCACTGCACAGCCTCAGCCACACAGCCAGGTCAGCTCAGGTCAGCACGAGACAGGAGCCTGCTGGAGCCAAGGCCATTCAGTAAGTGGAGGCTGCTCCCCATGGAGAGGGTGGGATTCTGGAATGCCCTTGGCTACTCAGGGAGGAAAACCGAGGCCCTTCTTGGAGACACAAAACTGTTTTCCTAAGTCCTTTACCTGTTTAGTGGAGCAACTTTATTTCTGACCATTAATTTCCCATCAGAAATCTTCAAATACAAAAGGACAATGAAGGAGATTCTGTATTCAGAGCTGTTCACAGAGATGAGATCAGACTGTAGGTGGTTTGCAAACCCTTTCTGGCAATCTCATGCTCAATCAGCATAAAGGGACAACAAAACCTGTGCCCAAGGGCAGTATGTGCCTGCATCCCTGGCAGCTTCCTGTGCTCCAGCACCCCGTGTTTGGGCTGGCACTGCCCAAAATAGTGCTTTCAAACATTCCCTTTATGTTTCCAGGATGACACTCAGTGATCTGCAGCAGCTTAGCTGAAGAAAAGTTAAGCTAGAGCTGCCCACCTCAGAGCTGTGATACCCACATGTCTGGGCTGGGCTTTGGCAAGACAGACACGTGGCTTGTCCTTCTCTATGACTGGGACTGAAAGACACAGTTGGGATTTGCAGAACTGGCCTGGGGTCTAATAAATGCAGAAGACAACTAAGTATTTTTCCTTTCAAGAAACAAACACCAAAAATTCCCCATCCAAGTTTAATTCACCTGTTGTGCCACATTTAACCTTCAGCCACTTTCACATCTCCTTTCTACAGTTTCCACAGTGGTTTTGGCAAAATGTATTGCAACATATGCAAAGTAATGAAGGGAAATTCATTCTGTAGCTTCCCAAACTCAGCAGATTTTTATAGCTAAACAAAGGGCACAGAAGGGCAGGCTGGGCATTGGGGTTGGCAGGGCTCAGCAAGAGGAAATCACCTTTTACCAGCAGCTGCTGGGCTTCCTCTTCATGGCCACACACAGTTATTTGCATGAACACAGCTTTGAGGGCAAAGAAAAAAGAGGAAATATTAGAAGAAAAGAAAGAATTGGCTGCCTGTGGTCTGGCCACGGGACCCTGAGGCATCCCAGCAGGAGTCAGCCCAGTTATTGTAGTGCTTGGGGAATAAAAGTGATCTGTCTAATCCCATGTTTTATCTCTATAATGGCTACTAAATGGATACCTATGGGAAAGGCTAAGAGAAAGTTGGGCATTTAGGGTCAGGCTAAATGTCCCAGGCATCCCTGGGACACTCTCAAGCCTGCAGTAATGTGCAGTTAAACAAATCCCTCAGCCAGAGAGGACACTGCTACCTCAATTCATTGTTCTTCCATTAATTGCTCCCTCTGCATTATGTACACATTTTTGGCAGCTGGCAGCAAGGGGTTCCCACATTAATCCTCTGGTGTCATGTGCCCTTTTGCATGTCTGGAGTGTGCCACAGGCCTGTTTCAGCGGGTGCTTTCTGCTCCTTGTTGGAAAGAAGCAGGAATGGTCCTTCCCTGCTTGCACACACAGACAGAGGCACTAATGCTCCAGTTTTCATCTGCACTGAATGTGGGGACCTTGACAGCTCTAAGAGCTTATAAACAGGTGTATGTCTTAGTTGGAGAGGCAGGAGCTGCTTATGCAGGTAGTTAAAAAGCAGCATTAGCAGCAGGGCTGCCTACACGCTCCAAGGAAGCATCACCAACACCTCCAGTCTAACATTTTCTTCTCAAATATTAATTTCTCCCAATCTGCACGTGAAGGTGTGAGCTGTGTGCCTCTGTCCTCTGCAATGCACTGAGAGGAGCAGCTCTCCTTGCCTTTAGCTGTTACCTGCTTGGCATCCTCTGCTGCACCTACTGCTGCAGGGATCTTCTCACCCTCTGCAGGCACCTTCCCACTGCTGGGCTCTTCCCTCTGCCCTGCCTGACCTGACTCTTCTCCGTGGAGATGTTCCCTTCCCATGCATGGAGCATGAGCAGGATTGGTCCCATTGCTTTCAAGGCATGGTGGTCTGGACAGCTGTGAGTGAAAGGAAAAGTGAAATGGGGTGAGTACAGGGCCCCAGTAAACATGTAGGGCTCCAGTGTGTCTGCACATCTCACATGAATGCCACCAGCCCCTGCCCCCTGACTGACCTAAGCCATGACTGCTCTTCTCCCAAGTCTCAGGTCTTCCCTCTTCCCACATGGGGGGAACTTCAGCAGTGGCATCAGCTCCCTTTGGTGTGTGTGAGGATAGCAGAGGGCACACAGAAACGTGGCAGCTCTGTCACCCCTGGCTGCCCCACCAAAGGTGATTCTGGGCTCTGTCACCCTCCATCTGGTCTCTGAGGTCAGGGAGCTGGAACTGCAGTGGTGGCACCCATGGGGACAGCTGAGCGTGGCACAGACCAGGCTCTTCCAATGCCCTCTGCTCTACAGGAAGAGATCTATCAATGCATGGCATAACTCAGGACATGAACTGTCACATCACCGTCCAGGGAACCACATTCTCCCAAAAACTGGTGCCCAGCCTCCAGCAGCAGTTCCAGGGCAGGGGCCAGGACAGTCTGAGAGCTCCGATCCGTGTGAAACAACAATGCCATCCAGTGGCTGGTGAGCCCGCACTCCTCTTGGCACATCCACACAACCTCTACCTGCCTTGGGTTTGGCTGTTTGTTTGGTTTTGATACCAACAGAGCTGTCCTGTCCCTGCATGACCCCATCCCCACAGAGCTGCCCGGTGCCCACGCTCTGCCCACTCACTCACAGGGCAGAGCAGTGGTGGCAGGAGACACGACACTGCCAGCTGTCACATTTCCAGCAAATAGGGGCTTAGAAGAGAGGGGAAGCATTTGTTGGAAGTTCAAAGATCCAACTAAACGTTCTTTTCTTTAAAAATAATAATAATGTAACACAGAAAAGTGATGAATAGATTCCTTGGCAAGGACGGTCTGAAATAGAAACAACTTTGAGCTGTCACCATTCAACACTGTTATTTCTCCTTTGCTTTAGTGAACTTTAATATCTGTTATCCATTGCCTGCCTTGAGAGTCTCAGCTGCTGTCTGGCTTGGCAGATATTTTACAATACATTTAATCTTGTCTCCACTTTATAGAGAAGCCACAGTTGCACCTCCTGAAACACAACTCAGTCACTAAAGAAAGAAAGAAAACAAAAGAAACATTTTCTTCTTGTTGTACATTCTTTCCCCCCAGTCTTCAGACTTAAAAAAAGCACCTTTCCTGTACCTTTTCCCCCCATAACTATGTGGGCTATGCACTTTTCCTTTTCTTAAAAAATGCAAACAGCTCTCTCCATTAACTTTAGTGATTCCCAGGAGCCAGGGCTGTTCAGGTACCCATCAAGGATTCCTAAAACTGTGAAACATGACAAAACTGCAAGATTTTGCCACAGATGCCAAGGGCAGCAAATGTTTCCAGGCAATGACTGGGGGCAACAGGATTTGTGGCACAAGAGCCTTGGCTAGGCAGCTCACAGGCCATGGCCTGCAGTGAAAAGCAGGAACTTTGATCTGCCTCCTCTCCCTGATGGATTTCTGATTAAAAGGCAGAAAATTGTCAGACACAAAGTAGAGTAAATTGCCTCCATCCAGACCTGGATGAAAAAAGGGCAAAGAGTAGAGATAGTTCAGTAGCAAAACAGGAACTGCAGAAAGATTTTCAGACGCTGGGCTGACTCCACTATTTTGCAGGAGATCACAGAGACCAGCAGCTACTGCTACTTGTGAGGATTCTAGATACTGCAAGAATTTTGCCCACAGTAATTTTCCTCTTCAGATAATTTCATCCCTGTCCATTCTCTTTTTCCTTCCCTCCATGAAAGCTGGCAGCTTCTCCCTTTGGAGTGGTGTTATTCCCTGTGGGAACCAGGCTGTGGTGTGACTGTTCCCAGAGGAGCAGAGTGGGTGGTGGGGTGATGGCACAGCTTTTCCTTTCAGGGATGCACAAGGACACCCTCTCCCCACCTGCAGCCAGCCTGGGCTGTGCAGTGAGCCTGGCAAGCTCTGGGGCAGCTGGGGGAGGAGAGGGACCAGCAGGATCCCTGGACTGTGCTGAGATCCCCAGGAGGTTTTCACCCACACCCGGACCAGGTTAGCCCAAGCCACTGCCTGCTGATTCCTCCATCACCAGGCTATCTCCAGAGATGCACTAATGCTGGCCCAAACCTTTATTTTTATCCCAGAAAATTCAGTGCCATCACCTGCAGCTTGCTATTTTTCTCTTCCCAACTCAGTTTGGTCTGCTAGGGAAAGTGTACATGGGTAGATAAGCACGTGCTGACAGCACACTAACTGCTTTACTGCAATCAGAGATCTGCAGAAGCAACTTCTTGCCATTGTATAGGTGCGTGTTTTCAGGAACAGGCATTGGGAACAAGGAGAACAGCCCTCCTTGCAGCAATCAGTGTCTCCAACACTTTCTAGAAGGGGAGGCAATCAGCACCAGCCACAACCTTTACTCCTTAAACTTCCCCAGAGGGAACATTTCAAAGCATCCAAAGGATTTAAACCTGTCCAGCTGCTGCTGAGGCATAATTAACAGTTGCACAGTCAGCTCCAACTGCAGCTGACAAAGCCTTAGCAGCAAGGCTCTGTTTATCACACTCCTGGAGTATTTATAGATGCACAGCAAGGCAGGGGGGAGAGAGAAAAGGAGAATAACAGGTGAGCTGCTTACTAGGGGGGATAACATTTGCTTTCAGCAGCATGGCATTTCCTTGGCCCTGGTGAAGCTTCAGGAGGGACAGGCATGTGGGTTGTCCGGAGTGCAGCCTGTTCCCACTGGGACACAGAGGCAGGTCCTCAGCTGGAGATGGGGAGGGTCAGTCCTAGAGCAGGCTGAGCTCACCTGTCCATCCCTCCCTGCAAAGTCTGCACCAAGATCTTGAGCCAGCTGAGATGTTGAGGCCTTTTGGCATATGAGGGGACTCAGGCTGTTGCAGTGGGGCTCTGGGGCACATAAGTGCCCTGTGCCCTCACCAGGAGCCCTTTCACCACCAGGAATTGACCCTTCCTGCCCACATCTGCCTCCACCAGGAGCTGCAGGTGATGAGAGACCAGCCTGCTCTTCCATGACACTGGCTATAAACTGACCTTGGACTGTGTCATTTGTCCCTCCTCGTCTCTCCTCCATGTCATTTTCAACCCTGGGCCTCTTTACAGAAACTGATATAAAAATAGCAATTATCCTTGAGCTCCCTTGGCAATCTGTGGGGAATGGAATACTGCTGGGTCCCTGGGATATTTGAATTGTGGGCTGGGAGGCAATGCTGGAGCCGATGGGAGGGGAGATCTGGGCAAGCAGACAGGGCAAGGACTGCCAGCAAGATCCCAGCTGCTCTGGGCTAGAAAGGAGAGGGAAGGAGGTTGTCAGCTCAGCTCTCCTTTCCAAGGGCAGGCATCCCATAAAAACTGCTGTGTATCTCTTTGGCATTTTCACAGCTTTCTCAGCCCTGAGCAGGAACTGCTCACATAAATAGCCGTGTCCCTTTGCAGGGGGCTGCAGGACCTGCTGCTCTTATCATAATCTCATCTGCTCTGAATTGCAGCAGCCTGTGCCCAGGAATTATCAGTGCTGATTTTATTTCCCGCTATGGCTTTATGATCCCAGTGAGACCATAAATGCATCTAAAGTCTAACTAAAACAAATTCATTTTCTCCATAAACAGTCTTATAAAGAAAATTATGGCAATACTATTCCAAAGGGGAAGGATGGTCATAATCCTTGCAGGTAACAGGACTCCTTTACTAACTTGCTGTTCACTCACAGAACTGCCCCGTTACTCATGGCTAATGAAACCTCCCTGGGGAGTTGCCTCATGCTCTCATGAGAGAACGATTGGAGAGAGGTGCCACACTCACACTTGCACCTACAGCAGGCTGAGCTCACCTGTCCATCCCTCCCTGCAAGATCTGCACCAAGATTTTCAGTCAATCCAGCTCCATCTGTCACAGCCTTTTCCCAAGGACCTGCAAGCAGCTGGGCAGACCAATCTCTTTAATCCATTCAAAATAGTCTTTTGAGCACAAGAAGACATTTTCCTGAGCAGAGATGTAGGATTCCTTTTCCATACAGCCTCACAACAGCCTCCTGTCCCTTGGCTTCCAAGCTACATTTCCCTTCAGTGGGGTATCTTTGGTGCTGTGTTACTTGGATGAGGCCAGGGGAATAGTCACATATGAAATATGCAACATAGAAGGTACTTTTACAGATGGAATTAGTGGAAGAAAAGCTATTCTGGGGCTTGGCTCAGAGCATGGGCTCACCCTGGGGATGCAGAAGCAGGGCCAGCAGGATGCTGCCTATCTCTATCCCAGCCCAGCAGAAAGGACAGGTCCCCATGTCCAATACGGAGCTGAGGCTCCTCCAGCCCCACACCTGGAAGTGCTGCAGGTGTGGGACAGCTCTGGGACACTCTGCTGGGAGTGACAGCAACACATCTCCAGCTGCAGACAGGACCCAGCTACACATGTGGATGTGTGGTGCAGGTAATACAGACTCTGCCAGGCACTGGGAGAACTGTGGCCCTCGCAGGCTGTGGCACTCGTGTCCTGATTTACAGTTTATGAAGAGCAGCTGGTCATTGCTGGGACCTTTTTGGGGGAGAGAAAATCAGTGATTTCAACCATGGAATACTGACATACATTGTTCAGGTCCCCTCTAGTGTCTCCTCTCGAGGCCCCAGCTCCCTCAGCCTTTCCTCGAAAGGGAGATGCTCCAGTCCCTTCATCACCTCTGTAGCCTCCGCTGGACCGTCTCCAGGAGCTCCATGTCTCTCTTGACCTTGCCTGTAGCTCTTCTTGCCTTTGCCTTAGTGTCCCATCTTGACCCTCCCTCTCTCCAAAAAGCAGTAAGATGGTGGTTATTGCTGGGGCACCAGAGGGAATAGGATTTTCATGCATAGAGCTCATGTCACTCACAGGTTTCTGGGGATAAACCCCTTCAAAACCTCCTCCTCAGACTGAAGTTGCAGCAGAATGATGGCAGCCACAGGTCAGGGGGTTGGGATCACCTTTGACAGAGAAAGCCTGAAAGAATTGGGATTGGGGAATGGGAAGGGGGAAGCTTCGGGGTGACTTGATTGTGGCCTGCCAGTACCTGAAGGGAACTGACAAGAAAGATGGAGAGAGACTATTTACAAGTGACAGGACAAGGGGGAATGTCTTCCCACTGACAGAGGGCAGGGTTAGATGGGATATTAAGTAGAAATCCCTCCCTTTGGGGCTGGTGAGGCTCTGGCACAGGTTTCCCAGAGAAACTGTGGGTGCCCTATCCCTGGAAGTGTCTGAGGACAGGCTGGACGGGGCGTGAAGCCACCTGGTCTCTCGGAAGGTGTCGCTGCCCATGGCAGGGGGGTGGCAGGGGGCGATCTTTAGGGTCCCTTCCCACCCAAACCAGCGCGTCCCACTGGCGCCCCCCAGCGGCCCCGGCGGGAGGTGCGGGGCGGGGGGGCTCGGACGCCGTCCCGGCTCTCGGCGCTGCCGCAGAGCTTGAGACGCCTCCCGGAGCATTCACCTGCTTCCAGTCCCTCCTCAGACCTCTGCCCCCCACCCTGCCGCCCCAGATCATCAGATTATCACAGTCTCTCCTGCGCTCTCTGACTGCTCAGACTGAAATTGCTATCAAGTGCATATCAAGCAGTTCCCTGCGAGAAATTATTCCTCACAGACGGGTCTACAAAGACATCTGGCAGTTCAGGTCTTCAGGGTCCAGGAGAGCATCCCGTTTCTCCTTGCTTTCCTCCTGGTGTACATGGTACCACTGTTCAGCAAACTGCACTGCATCGTCGATGCTGTGGAAAGCCAGCTGACCCTCAGTGCCTGCCTCGCCAGCCCAGCCTCCCTCCCGGAGCTGGTGGCGGATGGAAGGGTTGCAGTTGGCCAGGAGCACCTGGACACCAATCTTCTTGTAGTCATGATATGTCTCCTTTAGCACAGAGAGACCCACAGTATCCGTGAACTGCACTGCCCCACAGTCAAGGATTAATGTGTGCATATCTATGGAGGGAGGACAGGCATCTGCTGGAGGCTTCTCAGCTCTTTTCTTGGCCCGTTTCAAGCAGTCAAACCCAGTGCTCAAAAAGCTCCTGCTGTTGCCTGCCTCTGTGTTTGCCTGGGCCCCCACCCTTTGGTGTTCAGCAGCCAGCAGAATAGGATTTACCTCAGTTTTCTGGTACAGAACACTCTTGAAATAGTCCTTGTTGGCGTAGCAGAGGGATGACTCGAAGTGGAAGATCTTGATGTTGGCGATGCTGCTGAGCTGCTTGTACGTGGACTGGTCCTCGTAGATGTCCGTGTTGCTCCCCCTGCCCAGGAGCGTGGCCCCGGGTCTCTGCGTGCGGAGGATGATGCAGAGCAGAGCGGAGCAGACGCCCACGAGGAGCCCGATCTCTGTGGTGATGAGGGTGGAGGACAATATGGTCACCCACCATACCACTGTGTCCAGCTTGCTGATCCACCACATCCTGGGGGTGTCACGGAACTTCCTCAGGCCCCCTCACAGGTTGACGATGGTGACCACCCCCAGGATGGAGGTCTGCAGCGAGTAGAAGAGCGGGGAGATCCACAGCAGCACCAGCAGCAGCACCAGGGAGGTGACCAGGCCAGAGACCTGGGTCTGGGTCCCAGTGGATTCCTTCAGCAGAGTCTTGGTCAGGGCTGCAGAGCTGGGAAAGCAGTAGAAGAAGGAAGGGATCAGGTTGCACATGCCAATGGCAATCATCTCTTGGTTGGCACAGACAGTGTAGCCATGCTTTTTGCCAAAGATTTCTGCCAGGGCAAAGCCAATAACAGCAATGGGCAGAGCATCAGCTGCCAGGCTGGAAAATAGGCTTATGTCTGGTAGAGTGGGTTTCCTGAAACCAGTGGGAATATGCCCACAAACAGCAGACTTGTATCGCTCTTCAAAGTTGAAGTAGTGAGATATGACTGTGGCTACAGTGACCACCAGCAACTCTATGGGGAATGGGGCCTTCATCTTCTCCTTGTACCAGTCATTGATCTCCTTGACAGGCACTGTGATGGCCAAAGCAATCAGGCTGGTGACCAGGTCACAGATGTTGGTATTCTGAATGTATCTGAAAAGGTCAGCCCATGTCAGGATGAAGGACCCCACCCCTCCATGACGAGGGATTTTCAGTCCCAGGAGATAGTTCATCTGGGAGGTGATAATGGTGAGGCTGGAGCCAGTCACAAAGCCACCAAGGAGAGGTTCTGACAGGTAGACTGCCACAAATCCCAGCTGTAAAACTCCCAGCAGGATCTGAAAAGCAAACCAGTCATACCTTTAGCATGGATGAGAAGGGCTGGAAGAGGTGCCTGGCAATTCATGTCAGTTTGCTCCCATTTAGCAGTTCTGGCTACTCTGTCTGATGACCATTCAGTGTGAGGCAGAGGACTTTGTCTTCAGCAGTTAATCTGGGGTATGAAAACCTAAAGAGACCTACCTAGTAACACCTGCCTGTGGCTATAGGGGTGCCAAACAAAGAAGCCTACAAGGTCCCTGCTGCTGCCTCTTTAGAAGCTAGTAAGGGTGCGTGGTTAACTGAAAGTTCAGGCAGCCGTCCCACCAAAGCAGCTCTGAGTATCACTTGGTGGCATAAAACCATTGTTACGCTCTGCATTTTAGTGGCCCCAGTGAAAAAATCTGGAGCTGTTCAGTGACACCTACACCCAGGCATTGGGGACTCTACCAGGGAGCATGGCAGGGTCCTTGAGGGTGGTTCTTGTCAGCCTCAAACCCGCTCTAATCTGCTCAGCTCCAGGACTGGGGTGGTGGGAACTGGGTTCACAGTTCCTTCTCCTCCTTGATGTGTCTGATCATAAAGATGTTTCAGACACATCCAAGGATCTGGGCTATCACACAAACCCCTCCCTGCAGCCATGTTTTCACTTTTTAAAGTCACTGCATTCACAAGGATTTGAGGATGTTGGGGTCTAGTCACACCCAGAAATGTTTCTCACGGCTTATAACAAATCAAGACTGGAGCTTAGAGATCTTAAACTCAGAGACATCCCTAGCAGGGAAAGGACAGAGGGGAAACAGCACAAGAGCCAACAGCTGTACCTGATAAAGACCAACCAGAAAGCTTAAGGAAGGGGCCACAGTGATGGCATAGCAGCTCCTGTCGCAGGCAGCCGTCCCGTTGCCGGGGGAGGTGGTGTTTGCCGGCAGGGAGCTGCTGCCGTCGCCGTACCCCGCCAGCTGCAGGTGCCGGTTCACACACTACCCCACCAGCAGGCACAGCACCCCAAAGGACCCCACGCAATTGTGCCGCGAGGTGGCCACGGCAACATAGATGATGTTGCAGAAGAAGTTGGTGTAGATGCCGTAGATGGGATCCTGGCTGGCTAGGAGGGAGTAGGAGACAGACTGAGGGATGGTGACTATCCCCACCAGGAGGCCAGATATGACATCCCCAGGCAACTGTGTCTTGATTTTGTAGTGCGGAAGCCAGTCCAGCACCGGGAACAGCTGGCACAGGAAGGTGATGATGGTTTGATGACTGCATGTGCAGACCTCTCTGGCTTTCTTTAGGATGAGTTCCTTGGTGCTGAAGTCTGTGGGCTCATACTCCTCCAGCCGGACATGGATAAAATTGGCAGGAGCCTCCTGTGGCGTTGGGGAGCCCAGTGTGTCTTTGCTTGGTCTGGACTTCTGGCTGGATGTGTCCTCCATGGCACCAGGAGAGCTGAAGCAGGAGAGCAGGCACTCATAAATGTGCTTTGCTTAGCTCTAGGGCTCGTGCAGATTGCATGGATAAATAAATAAACAGATAAATAGATAAAGGAAAATAACCTCAGACAAACCAAACAGAAAAACACTTTCCCATAGTATTTGTTGATTTCTTTGTTGTCATTTAAGAACCTGATGAACCACAACGCTGAGCCCATAGTTTAAATTGCATCCACATTGGCACAGGTGCCCATATCAGGGGCAGAACTACAAAGATTCCTGTGCTCCTTCCTAACATACCTTTTGTTTTGAAACAGGACAGCAGAATGGGTTAAGATCAGACAATATTATTTCACTGAAAGTAAAACTCCTTCACAAACTCTTGTGTTTCTTAATGGCGCTTCTACCTAAGCAAAACCTATGCTGAATGTGTTCAAGATATACCAAGTGATACTTTTAGGAATTCAGCATGTGGATAAGGGAAGTAATTTGCAAAATAATTTTTCCTTCAACATTATAAAATTGTAAATTACATTGCTGGCTTGCATCCAACATGCACATCGCAGGGGCTCCCATCTGCAGAATGAAGCCATCCTACTTTTTCAGTCTGGTTAACTCTGGTAACAGAGACACTTTCCAGAGCTACTCCAAGCTTTCCAGCCAAAATGCATCTGCAACAAAACGTACCTTTTTGTCAAAAGTGAACAGTACAAAACAGAGGAAAAGACTCCTGAGAGGAGACCCAGAGTGACTGCAGTTCAGAAATGGAACTGGGATTCGCCTGCCCTACACATTCCTTTCACACCAACCCAAATCTCTTACCTGTGGCTGCCAGGAGACACACTGAGTGTTTCCTCACTTCCTGGAGCTTTTCCCCTGTGGACAGCTCTGTCTCCCCCTCGCAGCACACCCTGAACACCCTGAACAGAGGAAGCACGAGGGTGACAACTGCAAACCTGGACCATGTGCTGCTTCCCTTGAGAGCTGAGTTACTCAGCCAAGCCATTGGCCCTTTTATCTCGCTCCAGCTGATGGAGACGGTGCAGCCAAACAACAGAGCTGTATTTTGAAAACAAATATTATTCTGAGAGAGTATTTTTGATGCAAACTTGCTCAGGACAGGAAGAACAGTATTGCTGGTATCTGGAGAAGTGTTTGCTAAACAAGGGGCAGTGCAAAGAAACCTTCCTGCTCTGTTCCTCTCTGAACTGAGTGAGCACAAGTCCTGCTGGGTTTGTCCACTCAGGTTTTCATCTATTCTGGGCAAGCTTTTGTGCCAAAACCCAAAAAGCAAACCTTCCAGAATTGACTTTTCTTTTCTGGTAGTTTTTCCACAGAGGTTCTGTAAAGCAGGGGTTTGTCTGCACAAAGAGAAAAGGTGTGATGACACAGGTTATTTCTAGGTAGACAGAAGAACTCAGGATGTGTCAAATCTGTACAATTCACATTTTGCAGGTGCCTTTTAGAAACCAGCATGAATAACAAGGAATTTTGCTGCACAAAATAAGTACAATTCAATAAAGTGCAAGATTGGATTTTTTTTAATCAGGTCAAGGTCAACAACTGCACTAGCAGCCAGGAAAAAAGGGAATGCCCCATCATCCTGAATGGAAACAGCGGCTTCATAAATACCAGCTGTAACTGTTCTGCCTTTGTGATCCTTGCCAACAAGCTACATCAGACCTTTCAGCACACTCCCATTCCCCTCATTCTCCCCTCCTTCTTTCCCATCTCTTTCCCACTGACTTAGCCTCTTAGATTTTGCTGGATGTGCCATTGCCCCGTGCAGCTGGATCAAAGCCTGGCAGTCAGGCAGCTTGGCCTCTGCCTCTGCTGGTGGCACTGACTATTCTGGGACAGGGCTGAGAGGCCGTGGCATTTGGAGAGATTGTGTGGGCTCTGGAGAGGTGGAATTTCCACAAGGTTTTGATTTAGATGCTGGGGAGATACCCTGAGGGAAGAGAAGGGGAAGACCAGCACTTTGAGCTACATTTATCTCATCAGTGGAAGTCTGTGTCTCAGTAATTAGAAGTAAATAAATAAGAAACATCCGTGCTCTCTGGCAGCAGGAGAAAATGAGAGCACATGGTAGGGAGGCAGCTGCTCAATGTATCCAGCTATTTATATCAATTCTTTATTCTCTGCCATTACTCCCCAGCTCATGTATTTTCAGGTGCATTTTTCATAGCTCCCCTTTCCCTTCCCCTTCTCTCGGTAACTGTATCTTTCCCTGGCCTTGTCATTCCTGCTGTCCTTAGAGGATGATCTTTCCATGCACTTTATCATTGTTCCTAGTTACAGCTCGTTTTGGGTCTTGGCCTGGATGATGTGGTCTCTGCTTGCTCATTTTCCTTTTCCATCTCCTTCCTTAGCAAATGACCCAAATTTCCATGTTCTGTATGAATCCTTCATCTTGAAATTCAGTCACTGTAGAACTGATGAGTCAGTCATTGAAGGGCTGGCCAGGCTGGTCTTTGAAGCTGGCTCATTCATTGGGATGAAACACATCTGAACACAATCCATCTTTGGAATTTGATCTTCTTTAGGAAAATCCAGTTCTGTACTCTGATTTGTCCACCATGAAAATGGGACAAAGCTCTTCTTCTATTTGTGGCAGTATCTGGGTTACCTTTAACTTCCACCCTGATATCTCTGACTGCTGCTGCTTTTCCTTCCAAATTGCATCTTCACTTACATATTCTGGAACTCTTCTGTTTTTCATGATTTCCTTTACCACCTGATCTAGTTTGTCAATGCAGCCTTGATATAGCCATGCTCTTCCACCTCTCCAAGGTGTAGGCTTTGGGAAGCAGCTCTTTTTCCCATTCCTTTTGTCTCCAAACCTTCCCAGCCATCCTTCCCTACAATTTTTTTTCTCCCCTTTTTTGAGTGCAAATTCCCAGTTGCTTTTGTATAATCAGCTTTAAAATATTGCATACTTCCCCTGCAATTCTCAAGCTCCTTGTCCCAGTGTTTGTTTCTCTACATGGTCCTCTCTGTGCTGGAAATTCCATCTGTGGGCACTGAGGAGAGGCCACTGTTCTCCATCCCAGCAGAGAGAATGTAAGAACACACTTGGTGACACTCGGAAAGGACACATCTCTGAAATTACTTTTACTGTATGAGGTGAGGCAAGGGCAGAAACTGCAAACATTTCACATTTGCTCTGCAAAATGTGTGGCAGAAAGCTTAAAAAAAGAAACTCACAGCAGAACTTTAGGTGACTTTGGGCTGGCCAAGGCTGTGCTGCCTTCCAAATGCAAGGTCACTACAACTAACTGCTGAAACTGTTTGTTTTCAAATGCATCTTCAAGGGTTGTTCTTTATTGCCACTATAAACTCACTTAACCATTTAGCTCCATCCTGGGCAAGGCTGGGCTGGACAGATGGTTTTATCTTGAACAATGCAAGGGTAGACAGGACTTTGCCTGCAGTTTTCAGATCAACAGAAAGCATGAAATCCAAAGTTGTGACCAATTTAACATCCATCCACAGCCACTGCAGCCAGCTAGAAACAGAGCAGTGGAAACAAGCTCCAGGTAGAAAGAGAATGCAGTGGTGGCCTGTTGCAGTTTTCTATCCTAAAGTTTAAAGAAAAAAAAAAATTTCTGAGTCTGTGGTTGTTATTCAGTCATTTTTCAATGGGTAAATGTAGCAAATTCAAGTCTCTGGAGCTGTGTCAATGCATCACTTTTATTTTACAGGAGAAGCTGGCATCTCATTTTCTTTGGAACAGAGCTAACTGTATTGCACGAGGATTTTTGATTTGATTTAAGGTTTGTAAATACCCTTATGACTACTTGGCTTCTGAAAGCCTTTGAAGTAACATCCTACATGTCTTGGCTCCATAAACAGGCCAGCCTGACTTAGTACATGGCTGCACCCCACTGCTCCCCATTACTTAGATCACATGCAACTTAAGTAAAAATACCCAAGCAAGCCAGGTAATGGTGCAGGTATCTAAGAGACATGCTTTTCCTTACCTTCAGATTTGGGACTTGACGGTATTTTCAGTTGGTGCTGGTTCAGTTCCACTTGGATGTGTATTTTCAACATGTAGACATGTGCAAAAAATCATCTTTTTTAAGGGAAAAACAGGGAAAAGGAGACAAGCCCAGAACTGGTCCCACTGCTGAGATAACAAAAGCACTCGAGGACAAAAAAGCTGAACAGAACCTCTCCAGTGGTTTCTTGGGAAGTGATTATTCACATTTCTGCAAGAGATAACACATTCCAGAAAACAGAACTGTTATTTGGCAGCCTCCTGTTATTTGGCAGGGCAGTTTGTGCTACCACAGAGGGTTACAGCAAAGTTTGCAGGGCAAAGAAAACACAAATAACTGTGAGGCCAAAAAGTGTCACTGACCCTTTGACTGGATGTGGAAATGCAATCACACCACTCTGACATTTAAGAGGGGCCAAGGAACCTACAAATAAACTTTGATAAAGAGCATTTTCACTCCAAAAGTATGGGAAAAAGAGCACTTCCAAGCACAACAGCTAGAGGATTCAAGGAGAACTCTCCATGCACATAACAAGGACAAAAATAATCCCTTGCCAACTTTGTTGAACTTTGCTGCTGTCTCTGTGTTTTTCCCTGCATGACACACATCCAGTGCTTCTGACCCTTTTCCAAATTATCAAGCTAATCATTGAAAATGCCACAACAGCTCTGCAAACAGATTAAATTGATTACAGACGAATACAATGGAATAAAAACATGGAGCCACATTTCTCTCCCATACTGAATTGGCATTCAACCCAGGCTATTTGGCATCATTTAGGGTGGTGAGGCCCTGGCATGGGTAGCCCAGCTAAACTGTGGTTACCCCATCCCTGGAAGTGTTCAAGGCCAGGCTGGATGGAGCTCTGAGCAACCTGGTCTGATGGAATGTGCCCCTGCCCATGGCAGGGTATGGAACTGGATGGTACTTCCAACCCAGTAAAGAATTTTTTCCTATTACCTAATCTAATCTCAAACTACCTGCCATGTGACAAGGTTGGATCTTCTATGATACTTCAAACAGAAGAAGCTCTTTCCCGCAACTCAAAGGTCGGGACAGACTGTCACAGGGTGTGGAGGGAGTCAGTAAGTTCAAGAAAAGGGGTTAGGAAGCTTCATGAAGAAGTGCTGAAAAAGCTGTAACAAAGGTCCTAATGCTCAGGAAGTTTCTAACCTGCTGCTTTCCAGGTGGTGGGAGGGCTCTGCATGGGCCGGACCCCTGGGACACTTTTTCCAAGGAGCCTCCACCAGGCTGTGAGCTTGGAGAAGAGGCTGGGGAGGTCCCATCTAGTACAGGAGTGTGTTTGGCAAGAATTAGTTCATCTCAGGTAAGGCAGAGCCTTAAACAGCACAGGTAAAGGGTGCTGATGACCAAATGTGGTTATCTCAGCTCTGTATCAGAGGTAACCACTCGTTTTGCTCGAGGCAATGGCAGTCATGTTCTTTTCAAGAGAAAGCTCCTACCACTCTGTTGGCACCAACACAAAAATTGCAGCGTGTGCACTAAGGTTTCCTAAGGTAAAAAGTATCCTCAGGTAAAAGCTGAGCCATGCTGGATCAGGAAAATCTTTTCCATAATTCAAGGACACATATGCAAGACATAATGTTCACAGTAACTGCCCAGAACTGCACACAGAGCTGCTTTCAGTTTTCCCCTGACTCTTACTGGCCATGACCTGAATAGGTCATAAAACCTGGTATAGAATCACAGAATCAAGAGAAGGGACCCACAAAGTTCATCAAAGTCCAGCTCCTGGACCTGCATAGGACACCCCAAAAAGTCCCACCATGTGCCTCAGAGTGTTGTCCAAACACTCCTTGACCGCTGCCAGGTTTGGGGCTGTGCCCACTGCCCTGGGGAGCCCGGTCAGTGCCCAACCACCCTCTGGGGGAAGAACATCTTCCTGATATCCAACCAAGCCTTCTCCTGAGACAGCCTCAGATGTGTGTCAAGTAACACTGAAACACATGGCCGCGATTGCATAAGGCTGAGTATGTAACACCACAGGCTGTATCTACACAGACTGTAAAGTACCAGCAGCACCAAACCTGACCAGCACTGTCATTTCTTGCATTTTAGGAATATGGTGCTGGCCCACAGGAGGGTGCTGCTCCCCGGCACATGGCTCATCATTGTCACCACGTTGCTGACGTTATTAATCCTGAGACAAAGCACAGCCGGGTTGCACGGAGCAGCTGGGTCAGAACAAGGTGAGAGCCACGTGCCATTAATCAATGCCCTGGTTTACGTGGGCAGGGAACTTCCCCGGCGTGTGTGCAACACCGAGTGGGGGAGCAGTGCACGCAGCTGTGTGTACACTGACATTGCGACAGGGACTGGGGACAAACACATGTGGCTCCTCTTGCCAAAATGCATGGCTGCAGCACCTTCTCAGGCAGACAATATCCACTGCTCTAACAGCTTCAGGAAGGCTTTTGACACTGTCTTTCATAATATCCTCCTGAGCACACTCAGGCAGCGTGAGGTGGGTGAGTGGACAGTGAGGGGGACTGAGAAGCGCCTGAGTGGCAGATCCCAGAGGATTGTAATCAGTGGCATGGGGTCTCCTTGGAGGAGGGTCACTAGTGGTGTCCCCCAGGGTTAAGGATGTTTAACTTACTCATCAATGACTCGGATGAAGGGGCAGGTGTCTCCTCAGCAAGTTCACTGAGACAAGGCTGGGAAGAGTGGCTGATCCCCCAGCGTGCTGTGCAGCCCTTCAGAGGGACTTTGAGAGGTTGGAGAGGTGGGCAGAGAGGAACCGACTGGAATTCAACAAGGGCAAATGCAAGTCCTGCACTGGGGAGGAACCCTGGGCACTGGTACAAGTTGGTGGCTGATTTGCTGGAGAGCAGCTCTGCAATGAAGGACTTGGGGCTTCAACAAGCAGCTGTCTCTGAGCCAGCACTGTGACCTGGGGGCCCAGCAGGCTGATGGTATCCTGGGGTGCACTGGGAAGGGCACTGCCAGCAGGTCAGGGAGGGGATCCTGCCCCTCTGCTCAGCCCTGGTGAGACACATCTGGACTGCTGTGTCCAGTCCTGAGCCTTTCAGGACAGGAGGGACGTGGAGCTCCTGGAGCGGGTCCAGTGAAGGCTGCAGAGATGGTGAAGGGACTGGAGCATCTCCCTTAGGAGGAAAGGCTGAGGGAGCTGGGGCTGTTCAGCCTCGAGAGGAGATGCTGAGAGGGCACCTGAACAGTGTCTGTCTGTCTGTGTCTGCAGGGAGGGACCAGGGGATGGACCAGGCTCTGCTCGGGGGTGCCCAGCAATGGGACAAGAGGAATGGGCAGGAACTGATGCGCAGGAAATTCCATCTGAGCATGAGGAAGAACTTCTTTACTGTCTGAGCAACAGATTGTCCAGAGAGGGTGTGGAATCTCCCTCACTGGGGATATTCCAGAGCTGTCTGGACACAGTCCTGTGCCGTGTGCTCTGGGATGACCCTCCTTGAGCAGGGAGGTGGGAACAGTGACCCACTGTGGTCCCTTTCACCCTGTGACTCTGTGACCAAGGATATGTCCAACAACAGAAAAAAACATAAATACCATTTTTTAATTGTGCTAAAGAAATCCCAATGATTTTACCATATTTGATAGAAAATTTCCACACTAACAAATCTTCTACAATGACAATAAGGCACATTAGCATTTAAAAATAACAATTGATACAAATCAGACAGAGACGGTGTGAAGGAGAGCCAACACCATGCAGAGGACAGACACCAGAACTGATGGCAGGACATAAGACCTATGACAAAATAAAACTGAGGACACCAAATAAGGTGATTTTTTACACAAACTATATGACTTTCCCACATTTTATTCAAATAACTCATAAACTATTTTGTAAACTCATCATGTCAGCTGATCAATGTGATCCATTCCAGTCCTGAGGTCCTGTTTGGTTAAAGTGATTTTCCAACAAACTCCAGGCAAAGTTTGCCATTTTGTTTGTTCTGCAAAAGATTATGTCACAAATTATTCTGAATTTAAAATCATTCAAAAAATCATACCCCAGAACATAGCAGGGTACTAGAGATGATAGTCAGGGACACAAGACTAATGACTAAAAGCATCATGTGCTTTTCAGAAAAAGTGAGATTTTACCTTTTCTTAACCACATTTCAGCTGCATTTTAAATATACATAAAATTTACATCTTTAAGTAAAAAAACAGACATAAAAAACTTGGACCCAAGTTCAGCAAGATGTGTCTCCTATCTTCATGTGGAGTCTTGAGATCATTTGGGAGTGGACTAAGAACTAAGTGCTTTCAGAGCTGGAAAGAGCTGCAATTCAAACATTTTTAGCAGTAAATTTACCTCAATGGAGATTTGATTCTCCATTCAATGCTGAAATATTTTGTGGTTTTGCACACTAAAGAATATCAATATGCCTTAACTTATAGAATCTCTAGAAAATAAAATAGAAAGGTACTAATTATCCTATGAACTANCCATTTTACCTAACCAGAGGCCCCACTTTTAGTGTTGCAATGATCTCAGAAGAAAAAGCAAGACTCAGAATTATTTCCACTTTCAGGCAGAATTTGATTGAAATAGTAAAGATCAGGTTGATTTTCACATGAGCAGTTGATCCTACAAAGGCTTATAAACATGATGACCCAGTGCAAGTAATTCCTGGAATTTGCCAAGGTCATTCACAGTGCAAAGACTGCACTAAAGACATGACTCCTTTTGGCTGTGCCAGCAGAGAAATGCAAAGCCCTTTTAGTGTGGAGAGTTTTATCAATACTGAAGTCTCACAGCAGCATCCTACAGTGAGACTCAGCAGAACAAACACTGATACACACTGTATGGCATGAGCAGCAGGCGAGTATTTGTGTCAGCTTCATTGGCTTAGCCATGTCAATGAAAAACGAATTTAAAAATGTACATCACCTCAAGCATTTAGTCACTTTTCTAAAACACATGAAAAAAAAAATAAACAAACAGCCCACAACAGAAGATAATGCCCTGAAACAGACTATTTGCCTGAAGAGTTTCACCCTCAACTAGATCCAGCACCAAGCACAGGCAGAGCCCAGGGCTGCCCTCAGCACAAGGCTGTGGGAGGCAGCTGGGTATGGACCAGTTTACAGTCCTGGTGTGGCAGCCAGGATATTTTCCTGCCTGCAATACCTCACCTCTGCTTTTCAAACCCACCATCAGTGGATTTTAATGTCTCTTTGTCAAAAACCAGCAGGACTGAGCAGAGACAAAAGCATGGCTGTGGGTTTTCTCCCAAAAGAGAGAACCATGGGCATGGAGCACAGTCGTGGCAGCTCTGCTGCCCTGCCTGGGAGGGACTGAGATTCAAATTAGACAAAAATAAATAACCATAAAACCAGAAATCCCTTACATACATGTCTGAGGACAGTGATTGAGGAGGAACTGAGCAGAGCACTGAGGAGGACCCAGGTCCTGTGCTGTTACCATACTTGCTGTGGAGAAAGGCACAGGGCTGCACAACACCCTGTCCCAGTAGCTCCATAATAAAGACACCTCCAGTTTATTCTGTCACTCCTGGAGAGCACAAAGTTACACAAACCCTCTTCCAGTCCCAAACCAGGCTGAGGCACCAGCATGGGGACACACAGAGTGGTGCTCTGCATCAGCTGCCCACAGTCACCTTTCTCCCAGTCCTGGCACCCAGGGGACTCAGGGGATCTTGGGGTGGTTTTCCTCTCTGAGTTCAGGAACTTCAGCCTTACCAAAAGATCTACCATGAGAACAGAGCAGCAGGTCACAGGTAACAGCAACATACACAAAGCCAACGATTCTTCCATTTACAATCACATGCAATGTCTTACAGCAAAACACAGAAAGACACGTAAAGAAGGTGGAGGTGGGTCTTGCAGGGAGTTAGGAGCAGGTGGAGCTGCAACGGCTCACAAGGAAATCAGGATCACTAAATTACATAAGACAAAGGTTAGCAATGTCACTATGAATCCAAAAGTAAGCACCATCACAATGCCTTTCTCTGTTTTGTGAAGTGAACCTAAAATGGTTTCCGTGTCAAAACACTCCCACAAGTGAAACATTTATTAGTGCAGCTGCCACGAAAGGAGGAACTGACACTTTTATCTATAGCAGCAACTCACGGGGGGAAAACGAGCCTGACAGGAGACTGCTAAAGACATTCCTAGGAGTCTTTAGCATAGCTGAGGCTGTGAGTGTTAATTTCCATAATGCTGTGTTGTTGTCATTAATGAATGTGCTAATGATCTCTTAATTCTTCCTGAAGACTGATAATTGCTGATTAGTACATTTGGGAATGGAGATAAAATAATTTATACTGTCTTCCAGTCTAGCTTGGGGTTCTGAAGTTTGCACCTGGGAGGAATATTCCTGTTCTGGCCAGATGCATAAAACCAAAAGCAATTGTTTTGAGAGTCCCTCTTCCTGTAGTTTACAAATTCAGCTGTGAGGTGGGGAGAAGGCACAGCAGGCAGTCAGTAGGGCAGATCTCCCCTTAAAAAAATCTGGTACATGTTCGCCACTGCTCATTTAGAACAGCAAAAGGCAGAAGAGCCCTTTCCAGGACAGAAGCAGGAGTATCACAAAAGCATAACTGGATATATACAGCTGCTGCAACCATCACACAGCACCAGAAGATATATCTTTATGTACACACACACATATATCCATAGACATACAGATGTGTGTGTGTATATACAAATTTCTTTTATAAAACCAATTCTTTAGGGTAACAGCTTTCAATCAGTGGTCCCAGATTCCTAAAGATGAAATTGGATTACTTTAAAGGCTCCATAAACATATTCAAGCAAAATGTGCTTCTTGCCAGTAGGCTTAAATCAGATCCATGTCACTGCTAAAAAGCTATTCTAGGCCTAAAAGGAAAATGGCTGAAACCCACTGTTCTAAGAAATTCCAGCCATAATAAGCTCTAATCTTCAGTTAATTCCAAAGCATTCAATTACACTGAGCTCTCTGGCAAATGACACTTATTTTGGTTCCCTTTTAAACAGGGCAGTGTGCATTAATAAGGAGTTATTAATACTATGACCTCTGGATGTTATCATAAATAAGAACATCAGACATTTTTCTTTTGGTTGCCTGGCTGGTTTTGCTGTTGCATTTTAATTCTTGTGTTTTCCTTGAAGTGGAATTTGGAGGCTGCACTGCCAGTTGTGGCTGTGCAAACAGCATTGAGGCCAAATACAATGGGCTCTAGTTAAACATAAATCACTTTGGTACATCTTTTAGCTATAATCTAATTTAATTTTTGGGAGAATCAATTTATGGCTGTTTTATTGTGCTTTCATGGAAATAAATATCTAGGTGCTACAAATACCCATTCTGCTAGCTGTGGATAGGATGTACTTCTTGGAATTAACATTGTTATTTCTCCCTTCCTGGTACAGGTAGAAATGGATTTGAAAACACATCACTTAATAAATAAATAAAGGTTTTCCACTTCTCGGTTAGAATTTGGCTACACAAACCTGTGCATGGTCACAGGTCAAAAAATCTCCACCTGGGCAGCATGGAAAGAGTACAGGAAGGAGGGAAAGAATCACCCAGAACAACTTCTACTTGACTTCTGTCCCACTCATGGTTGAGTCTCCTGAAGTCTCCTGGCCAGCTGCTTCTTCCTTCTCACCCTCTCCGGCCCATGCCTGAGGGAAAAAGGCATGAGAAGAAGTAGCTGCGGGCAGGCAGGAAAATTTACAACAAATGGTGTAATCTTTTCATCAGGGCTTCAAGTGTTTCTAGAACTGCTCTGCCCCCTTGCAAAATAGTGGTTAAAATCAACATTTAGAAATTACACTGAGGCTTTCGTTCAAAGTTCCAGAGATTCTTTCTGATAATGTGAACAAACTGCAGAAAAGAGACTTTCCCAGGCCATGGCACTGCCACCCCTGTGGGCACAAACTTTCCCACCTAGAGGCTCCAAATGTGAACTCAACACAAAAAAAGTTTGGTAAGGAACTAAAGCACAACTTCCATTCTGCATATTCCTGCTCGCTGCTTTTATGCAGATCAGGCTAATCCACTGTGGTAATGCCAATTCAGTAATTACAATTATCCAAACTGCATAAAGGATTCTTAGCCCACCAGAAAACAAAATCAAAAAAACACAAAACAAACAAAACCCCACAAAAAACCAAAAACACAAACAAACAAACAAAACAGAAAAGGAAAAAATGCAGCAGAATTTGAAATTTATCTCCTTAAAACCAAGCCTTGAACAGAACAATATTTGTGGGTTCTGAATACTGCAGAAGCTTTATCATTTCCTCTCTGAGACACAGAGGCTTCTTTCCTTAACAGTGTCTAGGACAGGGAATGCACAGATCTCAGTTATATGCTCCTTTTCAATACATGCTACAGCCCCCTCCACCTCCCCCCCATATAGAAAATACTTCTATATGCTGCTATGTTGTTCTAAAAAAATGTAGTATGTTCAGTTAACATATAAAGGACTCATCTTCCTGCTGTCTTGTCCTGCTCCTGAGGTCCCAGCTCCTAGGATGAAGAGCTACATGACATTAAGCTTTCATAGAAAGACGAGAATAGTTACTGGTCCTTGATCAGAAAGAGAAGACTAAAAAAGTTTAAACTCAAAATATATTTCTATTTAGCAAACATTTCACGACTCATATTGCATTTTATGCCTTTTTTGACTCTTGGCTTATTATTTTTGAACAATTAAGGATGAGAATATTGTCTGTATACAGCACCTTTCCCTTTTGAAAGATGTGAGGCACCTGCAATTCAGCCTGTAAACTTCCTGGGGAGAAAGTACCATCTTCCAAGGATGCAATGTGTGCTCTGAATAGCTGGTGCTCAGCAAAAACTGTTAATATCTCCATTCTGCCTTCTTAATTGTAATCTATCACTGTAAGAAGAGAACCTCTCCCTACCCAGTGCTTGTATTTCAGCATGAAGAATAGGCACTCTTCACTGTTCTGCATAACTTAAAATCCAAGTAAAAAGTTCTATTTACCCTGACCTGGCAAAATCAAGTTCAGCAAAGAATTTTCTTGGCTCCTTTTCCAATAACTGCATTTCTTGGTCTGTGCATCCCCATTGCATAAAGGCCATGGCAGAGCATATGCAAAGGGTCTGTGGTCAATAAAACCTGCATTCACACCCGAAGTCTGTGTGACATGGACACGTTTGGACAGATGTTGAATAATCTATTTGGCTCCTTTCATTTGGGTGCCCATGATTCTGTTTGCCTGGCATACAGAGCTGCCTATAAGGGACTGTTTTCTGTTGAAACTCAAGAACTAGGTATCTTCCATCTCTAATGTCCACAAATATAAAGAGCTCCTAAATATTAGGAAAACAACTGACTGACCATAAGGATGAACCAGACTTCTGAAGAGTCACTTCTGAATAAAAATAATTGAAATCAAGGCAAAGAGGCAACATTTCCATAAGCAGAGGCACATAAAGGCCTGGAAAAATAAAATCACCATGCCTCCACAGCCTGGCTGCATTAGGAGAGAGTGCTAAAGCCTCTGGAGCTGACAGGTGGTTGGCCAGAAGGTATTAATGAAGATCCTTCATGTGTGTTTAGATTTGATTTATCTACCTGTCTCAAATTAAAGGTCAGAAAAGCAAACACTGTGCAGTAAAGAACAGAACAAACAGTCCCTGTCAGCCATTCCTGAGCAAACACAAGGGTGAGGTGATGGAAAGGCAATGCCAGAACAGGGGACAAGACATGAGGTGCCTCGTTCTTCAGCTGGACAGGATGACCAGCCTACTTCAAAATCCTGCCCCATCCACAATGACAGTTTTGCAAGAAAGACTTCAATGCTGATGATCAAAACTCAAAAGGGAACTGAGACACTGAAAGACCAAGAGGTAAGAGAAATGAGATGAACAATCATTTGAAAGCTGCTAAGATTCACAGATAATCAGGTTAAGAATTGCCTTCATTCAGTACCGCCTGTTGAATCACTCCACCTGGCAGGCAAATTTAAAGCATCCAACCAGACTGCACAGTAACCACTGTGCTAAGAACCACCCTGCACTTTTTATCTGAGTGCACAGGTATTGATTGCATAGACACACAGACCCACAAATATTTTTTCGTCAGGCTTTGTTCCAACTGGCTGTCTATCCACAGCTAGTTCTTAGAAGCACTGGTCTTACTGTGCCCCTGGGTGCCCAATGCAAAGTCCACAGCCTGGTGCACACTGTGGAAGAGAAGGTGGTCCTCCCCCTCTTTAAAGAATTCCCCTCGGATCAGGGAGCTCCTCACAGAGGGGTTGCACTGGGCCAGCAGCACGTGGACATCGATCTCCTCGTAGTCCTTGCAGACCTCCTTGAGCGTGCGTATCCCTGCCGTGTCCAGGAACTGCACTGCACAACAGTCAATCACTATTGTGTGGAACTCCAGAGGTTCAGACACAACGTCCACGGAGAAGCCGGTCTGGCTGTCACCAGAACCCACCTCTTTCTCTCTAAGCATCCTTTTTGCTGCCTTTTTCCTTGCTGTCTTCACCCAGACGGGGTTGACCCCGGTTTGCTTGTACAGGGTGGATTTGAAGCACTCCTTGTTGATGTAGTACAGGGGGGCTTCGAAACGGAACACCACGATCCCTGGCTTGGTTTGCAGGTTCTTGTAGGCAGACAGGGATTCGTAGGTCTCGGACTCTGCCACCCAGCCAAGCAGAGGTGCCTCTGGCCTCTGAGTTCGGAAGATGACGCAGAGCATGGAGAAGCAAACACCAACCAAAAGACCAATCTCAGTGCTGATAAATGCTGTGGCTACCATAGTAACCCCCCAGATCACTGTGTCCACTCTGCTCAGGTGCCACATTTTTGGCAGGTCCTTGAACTTCCTCAGCGCTCCTCTGAGGTTTACAATGGTTATGACAGCAAGGACACATTTCTGAAGGGAGTAAAATAAAGGTGCAATCACAAGGAGGACTAACAGGATTACCAAACTAGTCACCAGGCCAGAGATTTGTGTCCTACAGCCTGTGGACTCCTTGACAAGAGTCTTGGCAAGAGCTGCGCTGGTTGTGAAGCAATGGAAGAAGGAGGGAATGATGTTGCAGAAGCCGATGGCGTACATCTCCTGGTTGGCCTTCACAGAGTAACCATGCTTCTTGGCAAACATCTCTGAGAGGGAGACAGTGATGGCAAAGCCAATAATAGCAATGGGAATAGCATCCAAGGCCACGTTAGGAATCAGGGTCCAGTCTGGAGGCCTGGGTGGCAGAAAGCCAGTTGGGATGTGCCCAGAAATGCTCGAGCCGTAAGTCTCTTTCAGCTTCCCAAAGTGAGATGCCAGAGTCGCTGCCACAACCACAACTAATTCAACTGGTATTGGAGCCTTGAGCTTGGATTTAAAATGTTCATTAAGCTCTTTGGTCGGGATAAGCACAAGAAAGCACAAGAAGCTGGTGATGAGATCACAGATGTTGGTCTTGTGTATGTTTTTGAAGATGTTTATCCAGGTGACTATGAGAGAACCGATGCCCCCACTCCGTGGAATGTCCAGGCCCAGGAGATACTTGACTTGTGAGGTTAGGACAGTGAAGGAGGCACCCGTGACAAATCCACTCAGCAGCGAATCTGAGAGGTACACTGAGACAAAGCCCACTTGAAAGAAACCCATGGCCACCTGGAATATCAACCACACACACCAGATTAGGACACAGATCTCACAGATTTTGTCAGTGTGGGGCTCTGGAGGGAGCTAGGATAAAATAAACCCACTGTGCACAGCCCTGGAGGACCAGGCATGGTCTGAGCAAGGAGAAAAGGGTCTCCAGCACTCAGAGCAGACTTTTTCTGAGGCTGTTCATACTCTGTTTTTATTGTTTGCTCATTGGTTCAGCTGTAACTGCTAGTTATCTGGGTGGGGAAAAAAGAAAGCCTGGCAAAAAAACCCCATGTTTGAAATCCTGGCTGCTTTTTCTATTTCTTTGTCAGTTTTTATAATCTCTGTGAAATTTGCAGGGATCTAAAACTTTCCTGGTGGCCTTTGTCTGTCTTACACTGGAGATCACAGCCTGCAATAAAACCACAGCTCATGGTGTAACAACCGTCCTTTGCACTGCATAAAGTTTGGTGCATCTGACTCAGAAGGTATATGAGCTGCAAACTCCTGTGATGCAGATCATATAAACAGAGATAATTTTTTATGTGTCTTGCCATTCATTTTTATTCATGCTATTTGAATGGACAGATCTCATGGAAATGACTGGCTTTATGGATACCTGCTCAACATGTGCCTCTTCACACCTGGTAAATGCCCCTTCCTTCATGCCAAATGGAGCAAGGACCTTCTCACAGAAGCTTGATAGAAACATTTTCATTCCCTCTGCTGACCAGCAGGGTTGTCTACACTGTTATCTCAAGACTGAAGGCCAGAACTTACAGGTAATAAACTTTCAGATGTGTCAATTTGATATATAACCTTAGGTAGCTAAGGCAAAATAAAGAAGGCTGGGATCATGGCTGGGAAGTCCATGAGAACCTCAAAGTACTACTGAAGAGAAGGCAGGACCTGGACCGACTGGAAGTCAGCTCAGAGCCAAGCTCAAAAGAAAAAAATGTCCCTTGCAGCCTTGGTAATTAAGTTAATTCACAGTTCTAAGTGTAAACCATTAACAATAACTGGCATAACCTAGTTAAACTGTAGGCAACTGGTGTGAGAAGACTTGCTTTTTATGATTTGATTGTAAAGTTACTGCTACAAAGAATATGTGACTTTCATTGGAGCTTCAGAAAAAAAACAAATTGAGGGTGTGAAGGCCTCTTGTTGGCCTGCAGAGACAGCAAACAGAATATGCCTCACATTCAGAGGGACTGAAGATAAAGTAATCTAACTTCCTCATATAAATAAACTTAATTGTACTTGTATTTGCAAAGAATATTAAGTGCAGTTCACAACTCCAAAACTTCACCCTACCAGTGCAGATCGGGAGGCCCAGAATATTTCTGAAATTGCTCAATGGGAATTTGTAGTACACAAAAAGGTTCCAAGTTGTGTCTAAAAGCAGTGTTTTACAGTATCAGAGGTATATGTGTTTTCCTCTCCCATAGAGTTTAGCTGTCACCCTGGACATTTAAGAACAAATGAATGTGAACTCACAAACTCAAATCCCACAGCTCTGCAGTACTGTTAAAACTAACCCCATTCTGGTTAATGCATGACATCTTAAAATAAAGATATCTGCTTTTATTTCAGCAAGCAGTGAATTCTAGGAAGTAAGTAGAGATGGACTGGTAAAATATTGTTGAATAATATATTTTAATATGGTAATAATTAAAAGTGTCTTTTCAAATATCCTTTCAGTAGTGTCCTTTACATACAATGGCATTGTTTTGGCTTGAAATGGGCAAACTGCAAAGTTTTACAAACATAGGGATAAAAAGAAACTGGAGATCCAATTTTTTTTTTGTTAAAAGGCAAATGATTGAAGTCTGGAATGAAGAGCTGATGCACACTATTCTGGCCCAGTGAAATGGGGGGCTAAGGTATAAGCTAGGAAAAAAAAAAAGTAAAACTTCAGGCCAGAGCAAGAAAGGTGGTGAGCAGACTGTGAGGGGAGTAGGTGGTGTGTGCAGGTCCTTACAGTCAACAACAGAGAAGGACTGAAAGCACAAAATGTTGTGACAAAATGGAGAGCATCCAGAGGAGTTTCCTGCACCACAGCAACTCCAACCCTCCCTGCATGCCCTGCCCTGAGATGAAGAGCAAGGACATGTGCAAACCCAGCCGGGTGTTCATGGGGGCAATCATCTAAAGAAGAATTATAACTCTTTCCATATCACAACCCTTTGTCCACCTCCTCTTACCTGATAAACTCCAGCTATGAAGGTCACAGTGGCTGCCACTGCAATTGCGTAGCAGCTTTTATCACAGAGCAGCTCCTGAGATGTCCCATTCACTGGAGAAAGGGTGGTGTTAACATGTGCTGTGCCTGGGGGGACACTGAGCACAGCTGGCTCCAAGTCAAAGCCAGCTCTCTCTATTTCACGATCCACCACTTGGCCCATCATCAGACAAATCACACCGAAGATGCCAACTGAGATGTGGCGGGAGGTTCCAAATATGCAGTAAATAAGGCTTGCAAAAAAGGAGGTGTAGAGGCCATAAACAGGCTCCACTCCAGCCAAGAGAGAATAGGCAATTGACTGTGGGACTAGCAAGACCCCTACAATCACCCCAGACATTAAATCTCCTAGGAGATACTCCCTTAATTTGTATTTAGGAAGCCACTGTAAGATGGGAATGAAACCAAAAACACAGTCTTTAACTTTGGTTGGAGTGCAGCTACAGGTTTTCTTTGCTTGCTTAACCAGCAGAGCCTTCATGCTCCTCTTCTCCTCCTGAGGTTCCAGGAACATTCTGTGGTGGAAACCGCACTTGGCATCATCTTCTGTTCCCTCCGTCACTGCATGGACATTGTTGGCTTCTGTCACTGCTGCCATCACAAAGACTTACTAAAAACACAAAGAAAGACCACCTGCATTAAAACTATAAATGAATGTACTCTCTGAGACTTTTTTAGACAGTGAACACAGTATTTATGAAAAGTAGAATACACCTGCTGCTGACAACGTTGTGAAATGGAAAGGAATGCAGCAGAGCACTGCCTGTCTGGGAGGCTTCCTTGAGAAAATCTCTGTCTTGCAGCCCATTCCACCATGCAAAGACAAGCACAGGGTTTACTATAGTCCAAGAGTCATTTCAATTCAGTTGCTGAAAATTAACTAAAAGCGGTACATTTCTAGCAATGTACAGCTTGGTCTAAATCTCTTACGGATTAGTGTTGTTTGTTTTTTTTTCCATGCAGTGATTGCACCTGCCAAATACTGTAAATATTTGTTACCTAAGAAGTGGCATTATTTCAGCCAATAACACACTGGGAAAAAAATGTTTTTCAAGCTTTTTAAAAGCAGATTTTTCAAGTAAATTACAACTGACTGAAACAACACCACAAGTGGAAAACATATTAATGGGCACAATGGAAAGAAATGCTTCTGCTGGAATTTGTGCTCTCTACAAACTGCCCACAAACAGCAAAACAGGCTGATTATACCAAAGCATATTTAATACTGGAAACATATTGCCTGGCTGTGAAAGAGCAAAGTCTTGATGACACAAGTCATAATGAAACTTGACAATAACAAGTGACTGTCAGCATTTATACAGCACTGCTATTTCCAGAAAACACCCAGAATCCTCCAGAAAACTCTTTCAGCCACAATACCTGCTACAACCAGTACACAGAAGCTGGTAAGTTTCAGCCAGAAACCCACTGGCCTGGTGCGAGGTGAGAGGCACCAGGAGAACCCTGAAAAGTCTCACTGCCAGGCTTCCCTCTCGACCACTGCAGTCCCAGAGTGCCAGTAGCAACATACCTCTTATGTGCTACTTATGTCTTCTCTGTGGTGCAAACATCAAACAAACTCCTGTCTGTGCAATGTTTACCACCGAATTAATGACCAAATTGCTACTGGAACTTGCAGTGCTGAGGATGCCATGAAGAGTCTGCCTCAAAATGTGTTCCCTTAGTCACCATTTCACAAGTAAAATCACAGAATTTTAGAGTCATTCAGGCTGCAAACTCCCTCTAAGATCATCAAGTCCAACCATTCCTCCAGCACTACCAAGTCCACCAAGCACCACATCTACACATCTTTTAAATTCCTCCAGGGATGATGACTCCACCACTTTCCCTGTGCTAGGGCTGGAGAACCCTTTCGGTGAAGAAATATTTCCTGACATTCACTGTTACCATCACTTCAGTGAGTCTCTCAAAAACATGTGAGGGGCGAAGTGACAGAAGTGAGTTTGTGTGATGCTTAAACTAACTTCCTCTGTGTAATGCTTTCCAATTCAGTATCTTAAATGTATTTACATATGGCTCAGGAGAGCCATATGAAGAATCAGGATCTTTACAATGAGCACTGCAAAAAGTTACATGCTCAAGATGACATTATGATTACGCTTGGAGGAGACCCCATCCCTACCTTTCAGATATCTAATCTCACCCATGTGGACAGGACTAGAGTGTGCTCAGGGATAATTTACAGCACCAACAAAACTTCCCCAAATGCTACACGGTGACAATGAAGCGAGCCTGTGCCTGCTCTACTCTGCCTAAGCACATTCTAGAGTTGTATTTGCTCAAGAAGTTTTACTCATTTTACAAGCACAGAGTTACAAATCAAAGAGCTTTTCACCTGCCCAAAGCTCAGCAAATCAATATACTGGAAAAACGGAGGGGAAAAAAAAAATCACCTCGCACTACCTTTTATGTGTAGCAAATTCCTTAGATGAGTTTGTTCTCTGGAATTTTAGTAATGAAAATCCTTCTCATTGCACTCTCCCTCATCCATAACTTACAGACAGCTCTCAAACCTGGAGTTTTTTAATGTGCCAGGGAACTCCAACATGAAATCCAGACAGCTCAGTTCAGTTCTACTGTAAAATATCCACATTGGTAGAAGATGCCTGAGTTTTGGTCGTGTCCAGACAGCAGAGAAATGTTCTAAGTAAAAACCTTTTTGGCTACGAACCTCTGAGCATATACTGGGTCTTTGTGTTAACTTGCATGACAGCTTTCTCCAAGTGGCATGAAAAGGGCCTTTCATCACACAGTCCCTGCCCCTCCCCGTGTCAGGATACAAGGAAATGACACAATTTCTAACATCCATTTCACCTTCTTCTCCCTCAAAGTGTTACTCTGTATTATTTTTGTAACTGTTAGCCCAAGCGTGCCTAAGAAAACTGGATTTTGTGCCTAAACATAAAAAAAAAAAAAAATGAGAAAACCCCTTTGGTTCAATGGATAGGACACTGAAGGATATTCTGTACATTTAACTTGGAAAAGGAGCTCCTGTGTTTTCTATTTTGAAAGCTGCTATTCATGTACAACTTTGTGTGCCTAGAATTCACTTTTATCAGTTCCTTTTGGCTTGAGTAAGGGCTTCAGGGTGTGTCTGGTTGCCACAAACTTTACTTAAGATAAAAAGACTACAACACAGAACTGAGGGACTTTCCAGTATCTCTGTTGTAAGCGACTGCCAGTCACTGTTATCAGCAACCAAAGATATGAGGAGGTCCTGCAGTTCTGGAGATCTTACGACTTTTACAGACTCTGGGGTCCATCTGGGCCTTTCTTTCTGATTTCATGACATGGCAGAGGTGAGCTAGCATCTGCCTGACCTTTGTCCTTGGGGAACACAGCCTACAGCTCAGGGCTGGCTTGCATGTCATTCCTCTGTCACAGATCACAGTGGCTTGACAGTGAGAGAAAAATGGATTGTGTAGCTCATTCACCTGCTGAAATAATGTACTACAGGCTTAAACTGAAGATGTGACCATTTAAGAGTAGAAACTAAATCAAAAGTCAATCAGAAGTTTTCTTTCTGTAACACCCGTCTCAGTTGTCCAGATTATTTTTCTACATTTCACGTGCATGAGTTGACACTGTGTGATCACTACCCACCCTCATGCTTTTCTAGACATGAGAAGTTAAAAACAAAAGTATATACACATAAATACATGATCTAAAGAGACATGAACAATTTCTGAAGAGCTGTAAAGGAGAAGCAGGTGAATCCAAGTGACATATGAACTGAAACAGAGCTGGGCTGCTTGGTCCTTGGAAAATCTACCCCTAAGAGTATAAAAGGAGAGCAAATAACAACATTTTGGCAACTAAATCTTTGAGCATACTTTTGTTAGACAACAACCTTTTTCAAATAATGCCTTACCTGTTGTGGAGCAACAAGGAAATTCAATATTGCCCTGATAACACCAAGATAAGCACTGGAACAGCACTTGTATGCACCTTGGAATTTGACAAAATCCGTAACATCCTCCAAAAAACATTCAAACCATAAACATTTACTTCAACAAAAGACTTAAAATAGTGTGTACACCAAAAAAAAAAAAAAGACATACCACACTCAAGCAACACATTTGGGAACACAACTACTTTACTTTTGGCACAATAACCAACAGCCATTCAATCATGCGGGAAAACCTGCAAAGCCAGACAATAAAACCTCGCTTGTGTGAAATATGTGATCTCCTCCTCCTTCAAATGCCAGTGCTCCCGAGCAGCAGCAGCAAATCTCTCAGTCTCCCTGGGAAAATCCCATGGATTCGGCAGCTCCTCCTGGAAAGCCATCCCACCTCCGAGAGCACCTGTACGAGGGTGTGTCGGCTGCCCTGCCCTGCCCGAAGCAGATCCTCCAGCAGAGCAGCTGCAGGTTCCACCCGAACTGCATTTGTCACAAAGGTTGCTCAGGACTTCCATCATTCCCAGCCTCGGGTCCTGCTCCCGCCCTCGCCGTTTGGAAGCGAAGGCGGAGCATTGAAAAGCTATGTTGGGCAACGAGGACGGACGGTGGAAGGGCTGCCCAAAGGTATTTCCTCTGACCACGGCCGCCAGCTCAGTGCAGGATAGCCCCTGCTGCCCAGCACGGCCCGAGCCCGGCTGCATCCCCAGGGCATCCCCCGCTGCATCCCCAGGGCATCCCACCACGGCCCGAGCCCAGCAGCATCCCTAAGGCAGCCCCGGCTGCATCCCCAGGGCATCCCCCGCTGCATCCCCAGGGCATCCCACCACGGCCCGAGCCCAGCAGCATCCCTAAGGCAGCGCCGGCTGCATCCCCAGGGCAGCAGGGAGAGCGAAAACCCACGCGCTGGGATTGTGCTGGATAACGGCGTGCTCCAAAGAATGCTGGCTGTTGAGTCGGTTGGGGCTGGGTTTTAATTATTAACAAAAAAATGCAAGAAGAGACCCCAAGAACTCCGCACGCTGCGTTATGCTCCTGAAATCGGGGGGTCCTGCCGAGAGCTCGTGTGTCGCTCTGGAAGCCGGCCAGCATTTACGCTGCCGGGGGAGTGAAAGGGAAGCTACAGTAGCATTTCAGTTTGTAACTCAACATTCCCTTTCACCCTCTCGGGGTCTCCCCGCCTTCACATCCATCCCCTCCGCTCCCGCCTGACCAGGAGCTCTCCCTTCGGACCCCCGAATTCCATGTGCCCCGCTCCGCTCCTGGTCCAGCGGGGCTGCGAGCAGGACCGCAGGAGGCTCCGCACCCTCTGCCCGGCCCCCTTCCCTCGCCACTCACCGGCGGCTCCTGCGGACCCCGGACGGGTCGGACAGCCGGACAGTCGGACAGACAGACGGATGGACGGGCGGACGGGCCGCGGTGACTCCCGGCAGCGCCGCCCCATGCGGGGCAGGGAGCGCGGGCAGGGCCGCCCCTCTGCCCGCCCCGAAGCGCTGCCCGATGGAGGCAGGAGGGGCCCGCGGAAGGGGGTGCGCTCAGGGGCTCCCTGGGTCTGTTCCTGTTCCTCCAGCCGGGAGGAGAAGCGGCCCCGCAGCAGGAACGAGCCCTCGGAGGGACTCCGTCCGGTGTAAGGAAGCCCCGCTTCGGGCGGGGAGTGGCACTGGCGATTTGAGAGATGGGGTAGGGTTGGTAACCCGAGGTAAAGCGAGCTTAAACTTTCCACAGGGGGAGAAACCGCAACACTTTCTGGCAGAGGAAACGGCCCCTTTCTCGCTCTGAGTTATCACCAGGATTCATGAAAAATAACTGGTTTAAAATCCCTCGGTGTTGTTTGCTCTGGTGTCCCGTCTGCCTGGGAGAGACTTCCAGCTGGGAAAGACGGAAGATCCCTGACAAGTCTGTACTAGAAACACCAGGTTCTCATTCGGGACTCTGTTTTTATCTCAAGGCTGGAGGTTCAAGGTTGGAGGGGCCATGCCCAGTCTCGTCCGCCTTTTCTTCACCGTTTGCACAGAAAAGCAGACATTTGTTCTGAAATCAAACATTGCCCAATATTTGCATTCCAGGTGGAACCTTGAGCTGTCAAAATACCCATCAATGCATAGCTAGAGAAAAGAGGCCAGATTCAAGCCTGCAGAATCCATGCTTGTGTCTTTCAGTGTTAGGCAAATGCTATAAATCTTGCTGCAGAAATGCTGAATATTTCCACGGGAAACATTTACCCTCTCCATGAGGGATTAGCTAGATGTCATGGTAACTAGAACAGGCAAGTTGCAAAGGAAATGGAAAAGCTCCCTCCCTCTCCTCTGACTATCCACTGTCAAAAGAATCAGTGACTCTGACTTCCCAATCCCCTCAGGGACTTCCAAGGAGTTTTAATTGAGTTTGAAGTACATGGTGACTCCAAAACAACTAGAGCGAATCCTTGGGAAGAGTGACATCTATGACAAAAGCATTAAAAACATTAAAACCTTTTGTGTGGGAACTCTGCAGACTCATAGTAAGAGATCACAAACCTAAGGAACAGGCATTACAGCATTTTCATTCTAGAGGCAGGGGCTGTGGAACAATTTGGATCATCCAAAGCATCGTGTCTTCATGGACGAAACAGGGAAATAATATCTTCTCGGAATATGATATTAAAAAAAAAATCCCAAGCATTAATTTTTTCCTAAAGCACTGACAGAATAATGCTTTTTTTTTTTTTTTAACTTTTACATTGATTTGCTAAAGAAAATGGGGGGGGGAAATCCAAGCAAATGTTTAAGATAATTAAATCATTTAACTTTCAACTGCTTTCCTTTTCTGATTTATATTAAGCTTTATGGTTAATATTTCTGTGCTAAGGGAACCTTTGGCCTTGGAGAAATGTGCCCCTGGGCTCCTCATGCTCCAGAATCTGCCAGGGAGTGGTGAGCTGGGGCTTGCTGACACACAAATGCCAGCATGTGCCATCTGCCCATCCCACTCAGTCTGCCTGGCAAACCCACTACCTCCAGTTCCCCAAATTTCCCCATCACCTTTATAATATCAAATCTCCAGAGACCAGTTGCTCAGGCTGCAAAATAATCTTGGAAAATGCTCTGTTTTCTTCCACCAAGCACACACTCCTGGGCAGCCCAGGGAAGCCCTCCCACCTTTGGTTTTTCCCAGCAGCTCTTGCACAGTCCTGCTGTGCCCTGGTCCCACCCAGGCAAATTGCTCCATGGACTGCATGGGATGGTGCTATCATCCCTCTCTGACAATAAGCCCTATGTGCAGTGGCTCTCCCTGGTTCTTCTCAGTCTTTTCCAGGCTTCCAGCTCTGCTTTATCACTCAGCAGATAAGGGCACCCTCTGATTTCCCCCAGCTCTCAGCTGGCTTATGCCAACTGTCCCCCAGCCTTGTGTAAGGAGCTTCCTGCTTTCAGTCTTGTCCTCCTGATCCCTCCCTGCCCCGTGCCCCAGTCCTGCTCAGTGCAGCTCCATGGGAGGGCTATGATGGAAGTGCCTAAAAGCATGTTATTTTCTCTCCTTGCCCTTCCTTCCCTGTGCTACTCACAGTCTACTGAGATTTGGGCCTGCGTTTGCATAATGCTGGATTGTTTGGAGATGGAGAAGATGGGAACTGCCTAGTTCTGTCAGTGTGTCGAAATTGGGACAAACCTTCCTCCCCATCCAGGCACCTGGTCACTCAGACCTGCTAGGCTTAGAAGGCCCCAGTGTCAGACACACAGAGGTCTAGATGTGACAGGTCTGCCTTGTTTAGAAAGCCCATCAGACTAAGTAACAGAAAAAGGCCTATCTTAGCGTTTGAAATGCATTTAATTCAGTCATATCATTCAATGCTTGGCCAAACCAAAAAGAAAAGCCATAAAGTGAGCTACTTCACTCAACTCCCCTCTAAAGGCTTCCATCAAGGATGAGACAAATGCCAACTAAAACTTAAGTAGGTGGAGGGATGAGGGCATAATAAAAAATGAAAGATGCAATAAATCAGAGTCCTTAGATAATCAAAATACTTAAGCCATAAAGATATCAACAAAGAAATAAGCTCTGTCCGTATCTCAGGACCATATACCTCACAATTACATTGATATCAAGAAAGAGTGTTCCACAGAAATGTCTGTGCAGAATTGCTACACACTCGGTGTTTGTCATGGTCCAATATTGTCACCCAGAGTCAAAAACTAATTAGGTGATAAAATTGTCAATGTTGGGTTAGAAAACTTGGTTAAGTAATTGCTGGACTCCAGTTTGTTTTCTTACGTTGCTTTCATCTAGTCTTTCACCTCTTTGCTTCCTCTAGGCATGGAGTATTAAAAGTACAAGTCTCAAATTCTGAAGAGTCTCTTTGCAAACAGGCAAATGTATGGGGGAGTTAAGCTGCACCATCAGCTTAATATCTATCTAAGAAATTCTACCTTTCTGTATATTAATTTTCATCCAAAAGTTTGTGAACCTGCTGCAGTATTAAAAATTTTAGTTTTTCCAATCTACTTGAAATGAAATTCTTTGCTTTTGTCATCTAGTATTGATTATAAAGTCCTTATCTCCTGGATCTCATAAATTTTGCCTGCAACAGTCACCTTCTTTTGTTCTCTTTTGCCAAGTGTTCACATCAGCCCCAAATTGAGTCTCGTAAGTCTCACAGTGAAGAGCTACCTTCACTTTTCCTTTCAAATTAGATGTGGGGCAAGTTTCATCCAGGCAATTAATGTCTTTATTTCAGTCACTAAGTTCCACAGGTCCTGGGTTTAAGTTAAGCCAAGTACTTCAATCTGCAGTACTGTATTACGTGTGATCAATGTGCCAAAGGCAGTGTCACACCTGTCTAGTGAGGGCTACCAAGCTCTTCCTGAAAGCACAAATGGCCTTTACCCAGCCTGCTGCAAACATACTCCCTTCTCAGACTGCCCCCAACCCTTCTGAAGGCATCCTGTGAATGGGACTGCACTTAGGAGAACTGGATCGTTCAGGTTTCGGGGAGGACCCTTCTCTAAACAGGTCACAGACGTTTCTGCCAGGGGCTCAGAGATTCCGGGAGCCGATGCCTGGCACTGGGGGAAGGGTGAAGTCAGTAGTCAGTACCTCATCCTTCCCCTGGGGAAAGCAAATATCATCAGGGTGTTAACAAATGTGATTTGCTTGCAGGCAAGAAGGTAGCTGTATATCCAGAAAATGCTGCTGAGGGCAGCTGCATGAAGTGCAGGAACTGCTCAGCACCCAGATGCCAGTTGCCCTTTCCTCCTGCTAGTGATGGGAAGAGCAGACTCCGATCCTCCCACTATAGCCTGTGGCTGGAGACACAGGAATATGTTTCTAACGCTGGTTTTGCTGAGGAAATGCTCAACTGGTATTTCAGAAGAGGCTACAGAGGTACTAATGTTTCCTAAGCATGGTGGTCGATGTAGGGTGCTCTGTGACATGGTGGGGAGGGAGTGACTTATAAGACCATATTTGAGTCAGTCTCAGGCTCTGTAGAGATTTGCAGCTGTGCAGTAACTCAGTCTGCAGAACAGCACTGAACTGCATTGGCTGGTCACAGCTCCTTCATCTGGGGGCAAAGCAGTAACTGCCTGGCAGCCAGAGAGGAGTCCAGGTAATAAAAGTGCTGAAGGATAGGCTCTTTTCTTTTGCCTCATCTGAGTGGTTGAGAGCAGCCGTCCTTCGTGTCTTGCTGGCTTCAAGCAGTAAGGAATATTTCCAAAGTCACCTTGAGCTACTGCTGAGCTACCCAAATCTGACCACGCACTTTCTGCTATGCTGACAATTGATGTGTGCAGCAGAGCAAGGGCTGAGGATACATTACAGCTTGGCCAGTCCATCTAAACCCATGGAGATGTTACATGAAATCTGAGATGGATTTTGCTGCATTTAGCTTTAGCCCCTCCAATTAGGTGCATGTTATCACAAGTGACAGAATAGAGTTGCAGGCATAAATCCCACAAAAGCACACAGAGCTTTAGCCTTTGTTTCTTTAAAATGCTTTTGCTGGGGACTCTGTTTTACAGTACAGGATTTTGATCATTTAGAGTAGAAACACCCAGGTTGGGAACCTGGATGTGGGATCTGAACCCCAGCTAGGGATAGAGCAGCCTCCAGCAGCAAAGAATGAGCCTCTCTGCCTGGAAGTGTCCATGCAATCCCTTTGTGGACTTGACATGTGCAGTAAAGGCTACATCAGGAAAACAAAGGATGTGCCTGGTTCAGGAAAGAACATCCAGTTTGTCAAGGAAGGTGATTGTCCTGCTCTGCACTGCACTGGTGTGGTCTCACCTTGACCCCTGTGTGCACAATATAAAAAAGATATAAAGCTCCTGGAGTGTGTCCAAAGGAGGGCCACAAAGATGGTGAAGGGTCTAGAGGGATCGTAAGAGGAGTGGCTGAGGTCACTTGGTTTGTTTCACTGGAGGATATTGAGGGGGGACCTCACTGTGGTCTTTAATATCCTCCTGAGAGCAGGGGAGGGGCAGCTCCAATCTCTGCTGTGTGTCATCAGTGACAGGACCTGAGGGGAACAGCTGGAGCTGTGTCAGGGGAGGGTTAGGTTGGGTATCAGGAAAAGGTTCTTCCCCCAAAGGGTGGTGGGCCCTGAACAGGCTCCCCAGGGCAGTGGGCATAGCCCCAAGGCTGCCAGAGCTCAAGGAGTGTTTTGACAACATTCTGAAGGACAGGGTGGGATTGTTGGAGTGTCTGTGCAGAGCCAGGAGCTGGACTGGATGATCCCTGTGTGGCCCTTCCAGCTCAGGATATTCTGTGGTTCTATGATGTGTACCCATGGAGGTGTGGCCAGTAAAGCACCTTCATGTGCTATTGACCATGGATTCCATGGTTCTTTGAGCTAGAGGCTGACCCATACAAAGATAATGCATTGCTACAAAGGTCACTTCTGTTGAATGTGACAATCCAAACCAGGGCATGGTCCTGAACAGCCTTCTACTGCAGCCATCTACAAACAATACTCTCAAGAACTAATAATATCTGGTAATGGTATGAAATCACACAGTCTAGTTTACCTGCATCATTTATTGGTAATCTAGCCACATAATAACAAAATCACCACAAATAATAGTACACAAGTATAGTTAGAACCAAGAGATGATATAGCCCATAGTTGGAAAGGCAACAGCAGCTGGTGATTTTCTTATGTTCATGTTAATTCTTAACACTTTTTTAAATTTACATATGCTACACAATCTATTGAATGGAATGCATGCATGGGAGATCAAGAAGACAGTTGGCAGGTTTTCAGAAGTAGTTTTTAACCATATTTATCTTTTTCTTGCCATCTCAGTTCTGACATTTGTTTTTCCCCTCTTTTTCTTCTGGCCATACGTGAATCAAAGTTTTTGTATAATTCTGTCACACGCTTGTCCCTTAGTTTTGTTCTGTCCTGTAGTAATACACAAAATGGAAAAGTTTCCCTTACTGTAATAATAAAGTAGTATTTTATTGCTATGCTAATAGCATATATGAAAAGTTGCTTCCAAGTAGAGCTTTGCACTGCCTCAGGAAAAAATATTTCTTTTCCCTCCCATTTTGAGTAACTGTCTCATTCCAATTAGAGCAGCACAATTGGTATATCTCTAGAAGACTAAGCTCACAGGAAAAATAAATGGACGTGCACACTGATTAAAAAATATACTTCTAGATTTGTTCCAAAAATTAAAGAAGTGGTGAAGAAAGTAGGGTTTTCTTTTGAATTTATGAATTACAAAAAACTTGTTTGCAAACTAAACTTTAGTCATAGCAATAAAAAAAATTATTTTGTACAACTGATAAATAACATTTATTCAAAAAACCTTGTAGAAAAGATGCACCACTGTGCCCAGCAGAAATATATTTGGGCATTGGACTAGTGCTATCTCAAGAGAAATACCATTCCCACATTTTATATCTCCTGCAGCATTTGGATTTCTCTGAGAATCCTTTCAGGCATTGGGTTTGCTCTGGCTTTTGCTCAGTCAGTGGGAACCCCTCAGTGGCCTTTCCTTGGAACAGGCTCAGACTTTTACTGAGTGCTGATGCAAACCCAGTGTCTCCCTCAGGCTGAAGATAAATAATTTCTCTGGTGAGTTCCCAGAGATTTCTGCCCAATGCAGATTTTGAGAGCTGTGTCCCGAGGCTACACGTCTGCTGGTTCACCCCTGGCAAGGAGATGAGATGCAAGAAACAAAATGCTGTTCACATTTTTGGGTGAGAGATTTTCTCTGCAAGACTCACAGCCCCAGGCCAGAGTCCTGAGAAATAAATAGTAATTTTTAACATTTAAAGAGTTTGAGGAGGCACTAGGAGCTAAAGCCTCACTGGAAAGAAGCGGCGTTGAATGTCAGTGCCTTGTGAAACACAGATCACACCTTGCTAACAGTGAAATAAAAGATGTTAATAGATCTGACCCTTCACTTAAGAGATGAAAGACAGCCTTTCAGATTCTGCGTGGCTCTCCTTGAAACTGAAGCAGAAAAGCACAGGACATACGATCCTCAAATGAAAAACTGCTGGAGAAATTTGCAGGGAACATTTTTTAAGTAAAGAAAAGGATTTACCTGGTCCACACGATTTGGTTGGTCAGTTTATCTAAAAGAAAAGATGGAGAAGAATGTTTAACAAAGCTGGCAACAAATTCAAGTTTAGGGTTTGGTATGGTACCCCTGGATCTCATGGCCAGACATCAACTAGGTTGGGATAGGGCTAGGCAAATGAAGAGGACGTTTCTTAAAAGCATGATTGAGCACCCAAAGACTTGGGAAGTTGGAGGGTACCAGGAATCGCATCAGACAGAGGAGAAACTGGCCTTGCACTGCTTTGGAACAGACTTCTTCCTTGTTACCTGCAGAAACAGTCTTTCTACCCCCGTTCCCCTCCCCTCTCCAACACTCCTAAGATCCCACACGAATCCCTATCAGCCGCTCAAGGCCATGGTTAAAGGAGATTCCAGCTGGTGGCCCCCAGCCGGACTGTCCTCAGGGACAGCTCACCTTGCACGTCCTGCAGGACACTGTCCAGTTCCACCATGGAGTACCGTATCAGGTCCTGGTAGCGGCCAGTCCTGTTGTGATTCATCTGCAGCATTATCACATCTGCCCTGGCAATGCCCAAATTCTGGCTCTCAATCCTAGGGCACAGGCAGTCATTTCACAAAGGAAAACGAGTCAGCATTAAACCTAACAGTCTTCTTCACCAGGACACATATTACAAAGAGGAGGGTGCTTTGGCCACATGAAGTACTGGGTAAACACCCCTCTGCTAAGGTTGAGTTCCAATTGTTATATGTTATTTATTTGGCAATGCTTTTTGCTTACGGAAGCTGGATGGGAACTTTCAAATGCTTATAGTGAGAAAGAAGGAGGCATTTTGATAATACTCATGTGTGACTAGTCCTTTGACTTGCTGTTGTTGTAGCACAAGTGCTGCTGTGATAAAACAAAAATGCCAAACATACTAACTGGTGTCCAAGCTCCTGGAAAATTACTTTGATCCCACAGGCTAGAATTTGACTTGCAGCACAGCTCTAAATCACAGACTGTGCTGCTGCAAGCACAGCCCCAAGGTACATGATGATTCAAAGTTATCCTTACAATCAGCTTTAATCTGTACAAGTTACAGAGATGACATCTTAAATCCCAGGTAAGATGTTTGAGCCAGCCCTTCATGCAGCTGGGGCCTTCAGTGCTGCTGCAGAGCCTCTTGTGGATCTCTGACTTACTGTTGGTGTGGATGCCCAGGAGTCACTTTGGAAGTGATAAGTTATAAATTAAATGTATCACTTGCAAGAGCAGCAGTAATAAATCTTTCTAGCTACTAAGCTTGTCCACAAACGAAAAACTTTGTGGGAAATGAGCCAGTTACTTCTGCAGCCAAAGGCTGTTCACTGGGTCTCAGCTGAAGGAGGGTCACCAATGCACATCCAAGGAAGTGCTGCTGAAAACCGAACCCTTTGCACTTCATCTCAGGGATAAACATTTTTCTGGTAATAAAAGCCATTGGTTTTCATCATAATCCAGCAACAACATTTAAAGGGACCACTGGAACAGCAGGCAGGTATCCCTCCATCCTTGTAAATTGTGTGCATGTGGTGCCCTCTGCCTCAGCTGGAATAGGGAGCACCTTTGAAGTACAGGGTGGCAGGACTGGAGGGCACAGGCAGTAGTGTTTGATCCCTGTTATCAACACCATATTTTTTCAAAGAAGAAAACAAGTGTTTTCAGGTGGAACATACCTCTCTGTGGCCAGTTTAAATTCCTACAAAAGAGGATTGCCAAAAAAAAAAAAAAAGAAAAAACTTGTTAGTGTGATTATCAGAAAGGGCAGCTGGCTGAGAAATAGGCATATGCATGAAGAAAAACAGAATACCACTACTAACCTTGAAGAAAAGGAAAACATCTTTTTCATTTCTCAACTTCTGCAAAGACTGAAGATTCTGCTCAACTTCTTCTCTCCTTTGTTCCACTTCCTTCTTCACTTTGGTAATCTCTGCCAGTTGTTTGTTCTCAGTAGATTTAATGTCACTCAGGAAGTTCTTCTCTTTCTGAACGAGCTTTGTCTTTGTCTCCTCAAACAGCTTTTCTAGTTGAGAAGTCATTGTTCTCATATTGGTCTAAATTAAGAGATAAGAAAATGGGCCACTGGCTCAGGAACTCCACACTTTAGCTTAGTGCCTCTCTGTCAATTAGGATTGTATCTATCCTTTGCACTGGCTTTAGAAGGAAGTAGACAATATGCATTTGCTTAGAATATCTGATTAAACAGAGGCTTATGAAAATTAATCCTGATATAATAACAAACTCAGATAAAATTCAGCTACCAGTGTGAGAACTGTATCTGTACAAACTGAAAACCCCACCTGGAGATAAAAATTATTTTTCTTTTTTTTTTTTTTCTCAAAGGGTAGAAAACTTTAAAAACTTATAACAATAGGTATTATAATCTGTGGTCTTCCAGTCCTGTAACATGGTCTGTGCAACCACAATAAAGGGCGGAATCCCCCAGCTGGTTCCCCCTGTGGAGCTATGCTGGGAGCCTGTGAGAAAGCTTGGCTTCTGGTAGTCTCTTACACCACTATTTTCCCTGTTTTGGACTATATCACTTTCTATTTATCTTCTTCTAACAGCACAGTTGCCATCACTTGCTGGGAAATTGTGAAGGAAAGATACTGTGAATTAGCAGTGATCTGTGTACCAACCTTGATCTGAATCTCACTTTTCTGAAGCTCTTCTAGGGTGGTAACTAAGGCACTTTTATAATTCTGCAGATATGTCATGGTGTTCCAGAGTTTAGCCTAGAAGGAAAGACAGCATTGAACTTCACAACAGGGGCAGTTTTAAACCAGACTGGCAGTTTGTGAAGCTGAGATGGCACAGACACCTTCTGCCTGCCCACTTTCACCCATCAGTCCTGTAATAAACTGTGTTCACCAGCCTCCTATTATGGGGCATGAGAGAAAACTTCAATTTTTACATATGTGTATTTTTGTGGTAGATTAATGAATAACTATGCCTTTGAGTAAGTAACTTTCATTTTAAATGAATAAATCCCACTATCTGTTAAAGTTTTGTTCCTGCCAGAATCTTCACATGTGCCTAACATTGTCCAAATCCTTAGTTTTCATATGTCAGCAGCTGTGGGATCTGAGGATAAGGTAATAAGTAACTGTCTTTGCTAAAAAATCAGCAAAACAGTGGTGCTTCTCACCCAGCTGTTTATCTTATAGGACACCACAATCACTGAGCAGTGTTGAACTGCACAGTAGCACATTTACAGAGGAGACAGTAAACCTTGTTCTTTGGGGATTAGAAATGATGTTCTGAATGATTCTAGTTGCTTCCAGCAGTGTTTGCACACTTTGAAAACCCAGGAATGGTCATGACAGACACAGCTCCCAGATTCCCATTTTAAAAATAAAAATCATGCCAGAAAGTTTAGATTTTCAACAAGGTAGTCATCACAGCTGGGAAGTTTTAATTTTTTAAACATTAAAAGACATACTCAAATTTGACCAAGGTTACTCACACCAAAACCTTTTACAGTTCCTGCTGAAGAGCTGCATTCCTGATTTCACTGGCTATCCAGGGGAGTTTTAAAAATAACCACACAAGAAGAATATGCAGCAGAGATCTTAGTTTATCCATGGAGATGGCTCCCCCATAAACAGGGCAGTGTTGTTCCTTTTCCAGCTCCAGGGATGACAAAAACAGCCACTGTCTCACACAACACACTTGTGCTTAGCAGCCCTGAATTCTTTATATGTAATACAAGAAAGAAAATGTGCAATAATTGCAGAAGATGCTTCCTGCTAAATCCTGAGGAAGCCATGACCTGTCCTGAAGTTCAGAGTAAGCCAGACATTTCCTGCAGGGTCTTTTCCTTGGGCTCTAAACTGAGCCCAGCACTTTCAAATGCATGCCACTGAGCACAGCAAATGCATTTTTTCCCCGTGGTCTCAGCTGATTCTGGAGCATTTCGAGCACAGCAGCTGGACTCCGAGGCAGGAGGCCCCATGTCTCTGTATCTGCTGGGACCTGGCTTGGCAGAATTTATGGCAGAGGGAGGAACTACAAAATCACAAAATCAATTAGGTTGGAAAAGACGTCTGAGATCATCGAGTCCAACCTGTGATCGATCCCCACCCTGTCACCCACACCAAAGCACCGAGGGCCACATCCAGCTGTGCCTTGATCACTTCCAGGCGTGGGGACTCCGCCACCTCTGTGGGCAGCCCCTGCCAATGTTTAACCACCCTTTCTGTGAGGATAATCCTCCTGATGTCCAACCTGAAGCTCCCGTGGCACAGCGTGAGGCGATGTCCTCTCACCCTGTCCCCTGTTCCCCGCGACCAGGCCCCGACCCTCACCGCGCTACAGCAAGGGCCTCAAACGGGAAAAGCTTCGGGCCTTTCCCCGCCAAAAGCTCGGTAGTGGTGACAATCCCCGAGGCTCTGTGGAGGAAGAGATTTTCCAATCCCTGCGGGGATGTCTCTTCATCCCGGCCGGGAACACCCCAGGGAGGGGTTCCCCAGGGAGGGGTTCCCTTGGGCCGACACCCCAGCACTCGCCGAAGGACTCACCCCCTCACCCACTCCCCTCCCTCTGCCCGGCCGGCCAAGCTGCTCTGCCAGCACAACCGGGGAATAAAAACCCCAATCCCACCACACCAGCCCGCGCTGGTGCCCACACGGACCCCGGGAGAGCCGCTGGTGCCCACACGGACCCCGGGAGAGCCGCTGCCCGCCCGCCCTCACCGCGCCCCCATTCCCCGGTGCGCCAGCCGCCCGGAGCAGCCCCTCACCAGCTGCTTGTCGTGGCCCTCCTTCACGGACACCACCTCGTGGCCCTTGTGGTCGCCCCAGATGGAGCAGAAGGTGCAGACATAGAGCCCGTCGTGGTTGCAGTAGCACTCCCGTGGCCGGCAGTGCTCGGGGCAGCGCCGCTCCTCGGTCGCGCCGCCCGCCTCCACCACCGTGTGCCCCCGCAGCGAGCTCCGGGTGTTGTGCCTGTCCAGGTGGGCTCGGCACAGCGAGGCATCGCACGTCAGGCAGGTTTTCACCGCTGGCTGTGCATCGTCCAGGCAGTAGTCGCAGGGAAGTACCTCGACCACCTTCCCCTCAGAGCCCTCGCCTTGCTTTCCTTTGGAGGTGGTAGCCTGGAATGCCTCCACGATGTTGCACAGGTGGAAGTTCTTCTGCAGCTCTAGGTTGGGCCCCAGATGGAGCTTGCACATGGGGCAGGTGAAGGGGGCCTGGGACTGCTGCTGGACTCGCAGCACCTTCTGGATGCAGCTCTTGCAGAAGCTGTGACTGCAGCTCAGCGACACCGGGTCCTTGAACAGGCTCAGGCAGATGGAGCAGATGAGCTCGGCCTCCAGGCTGGCGCCTTCCTCAAACTCTTCCTTCACTCTTTCCATGGCTGCAAGAAGAGAAACTGAAAGGGGAGAGGCACAGCCCTGAGGCTTCGAGCACTTCCTCCGCCGGCTCCACCCTCAGACGGCCGCTGTGCGCCTGGACAGCCCTTCCGAGGGGTGTTGCCGGAGGGTGTTCCATGGGGTGCGGGCAGCCCCTGCAGGGGGTGTTCCCGGGAGATGTTCCATGGGGTGCGGGCAGACAGTGCAAGTTCCCGGGTACGGGCAGACCCTGCGGGACATGTTCCCGAGGTGCGGGCAGCCCCGCAGGAGGGGGTTTCATGGGGTGCGGGCAGACAGTGTGGGAGGTGTTCCCCGGGGGGTGTTCCATGGGGTGCGCGCAGACAGTGCGGGGGATGTTCCCGGGTACGGGCAGACCCTGCGGGAGGTGTTCCCGGGTGCAGGCAAACCCTGCGGGAGGTGTTCTATGGGGTGCGGGCAGCCCCTGCGGGAGGTGTTCCCGAGGTGCAGGCAGTCCCTCCGCGGGGTGTTCTAAGGGGTGCGGGCAGCCCCGCCGGGGGGTGTGGGTGTGAGCTCCCACCGCGCTGCCGGGAGCGGGGCGTGCTGGGCAGGACAGGGTTGCCTGAAATGTATGGGAAAACTTTCCGAGACAATGTCATCTGGGTAAGGAGAAAGGGGGGTTCTTTACTCAGAGGGTTTTAGGGGTGCGAAGTATAGGAAGCATACAGAGACGTGTGCCTTTCCCGCAATACTGTCCTTGTGTCCTTCAAGCAGGACCTGAGGTTCTTCATGGTTCAGAGGGACAGGGGGGACTGAGTTAAGCATTGCTGCTTCTCTCTGAGCACAGGGGTTTTACTGATTTTATACCACTACTTAATTATCCTGTCCTATCCAGTCTAATAATTGTCCATCTCCAGAAACTCCCTAGATCTACCCGTCAACACGCCCTCTCTGAAATAGACTCGAAGGACTCAGGACCTTTGTACTTCATCATCTTCACATTATGTCTTATTTCTGGAGCTTCCTCAAGGTTTCTGGGCCTTCTTTCTTGTTTTGACTAAAATGATATTTTATTATCCTAGTTTTGGTACATGAGTTTCAAGCAACATGTTCTAGCTATTATTTTCCCTATGACACAGAGATTCAGGAATGTGTCACAGAGGTTAGAAGCTGTTAGCTACTACGTCAGAATGTAAGAAACTATATAGTTAGAAAAAAATCTACAAATAAATGAAATCCTAAGGCAACAGCACCAGGTGGACGATTCTTTCTGCCCTCCTGGAAAAATTCTCAATTCCACAGCAAGGGCATCAAATTTAAGATTCACCCTGGATGAAAGCGAGCCTGGCAGGGGTAAGCCAGGAATACCCTACCAGTCCTCAACAGTCATAGCTGCTCCCCAGAGGTAAAAGAGGAACCCAAAGTAAGTTTAACTGGGGCTCGTTGGGGCAGATCTACCTGCGGCCAGCTGATAGGGAAATCGGGGCTGCCAAGAGCTGTCAGAAAGGCACCCTAGGATAGGAATACCCCTGTACCTTGTCGTGAGCCTTGCTTACCTCACTCTGTGCCTGTACCACCTGAGACCAGGCCGAGCAGCAGCCATTGCAGGTGCATTTGGGAAACCCAATTCTACCTGCATGGTTTCCCTTATTTTGGTTTATAAAATGGAAAAGAAAAAACACAGCTGCTTTCTTCCAGGATGAATATGAATGTTTTAGCATGTGCAAAACTGTAGTGTCCTGCAAGGTCTTTTAGTGTCCCTGATGGGGTGAAGAGCTCCTTCTTGGACCTCTTCATGCAAATACCATGCAAAGACTCGGTCTGAAGGCAGCAGAACCACAGGCAGCAGGGAAGAATATCATCCCTTCCTCCCCAAGATGTTTGGGCAATCATAAGACATTACTAGTCCAGACCATATATGGCACAGACAAAAAGCACAGGGGTTTTCCTTCTTATTATTCCTTTTTCCATAGGTGAAGAGAATATTAAAATTGAAGCAAGAATTAGATGGGTCATCAATCAGAGAGTTCAAAGGGGACAAGGCAGTAGCAGAGATCAAAGGAAGACAGATGTCTTGCTGCCTAGTCTCTTCTCACCTCCCAGGGCAGTTTTGCTTCTGCACTGGATGACTTTGGTTGTGCAGGATGGGCAGAGGGGGCAGAGCCAAAAGCTGCTGTCTTACAGCAAAGATCAGCATTGCTGCTGCTTAGTTTTGTTGCATTTCATATTGTGCTGTCAACTTTAAGACAAAAGAAATTGCCATTGAGTTTTGCAGACTAAATGACTTTAATAACATACTGTCAACACAGTATTTGATACAGCCGAACAAAAACGAGCAAGCTAATGGTCTTTCTATCATGATTAACAGAACAAGTAAGAGAGAACTGTTGCAGTAAGAGGCAGTGTGCTGTGATACACCCACAGAGGCTATGACAGCAGCCCACAATCCAGTTTCTGATACTCCAGTTTAGAACAGCCCTTATGCATAGAAGGGCCCAAATGTTTTGCCTGAAAATTCAAAGAAATACTGTGTCCCCGCATTGCTACAGGATGAGCCATGAGACAACCTTTCCTTAAAGACGTTTTTGTGACTGTACGCTGTTCCTTCTGGTAGTGTGAAATGTTTGCTCGACAGTGCAGACACCACGTCTGAGAGGAAAGAGTTGCAAAACCTCTGAATGTTGCTTCTTGCTGAGTCATTCACATTAAAGGGTGGGTCTGGCAGTTTCCTATGATCCATGTTAGGAACTGAGTTGTGTTCCCTAAAACATGCAGAAAAAAATCACAGAATGAGAGAATCATTCCATTACAGCTGGATAAGACCTCTGAGACCATCAAGACTAACATTTGACTGATCCCCACCTTGTCAACTAGACCAGAGCACTGACTGCTACATCCAGTTATGCCTTGAACACCTCCAAGGATGGGGACTCCACCACCTCCCTGGGCAGCCCCTTCCAAAGCCTGACAACCCTTTCTGTGAAGAAATTCTTCCTGATGTCCAACCTGAACCTCTGCTGGCATAGCTTGAGGCCATTTCCTCTTGTCCTGTCCCTCATTCCATGGGAGTAGAGCCTGATCCCCACCTGCTCCCCACTCCTGTCAGGGAGTTGTAGAGAGTGAGAAGGTCCCCCCGGAGCCTCCTTTTCCTCAGGCTGAGCCCACCCCAACTCCCTCAGACGCTCCTCACATGACTGACTCTCCAGACCCTTTCCCAGCTCCCTTGCTCTTCCCTGGACACGCTCCAGCCCCTCAAAGTCTTTCTTGCCGTGAGGGTCCCAGAAATGGACACAGTACTCCAAGTGCCTCAGCAGTGCCCAGCAAAATGGGACAATCACTTCCCTGGGCCTGATGGCCACACTATTTTTGATACAGGCCACAATGCCATTGGTTTCTTGCCCACCTGGGCACACCTGGGCTCATGTTTAGCTGCTGTTGATCAGCACCCCCAGGTCCTTTCCTGCCAGGCAGCTTTCCAGCCACTCTTCCCCCAGCCTGTAGCTGGAGCTGTTGTGACCTAAGTGCAAGACCTGGCATTTTGCTTTATTGAACCTCATGCAGTTGTTCTTGGCCCATCAATCCAACCTGTCCAGTTCCCTCTGCAGAGCTTTCTTGCCCTCCAGCAGATCAACACTCCTGCTCCACTTAGTGTCATCTGTGAACTTACTGATGGTGCACTTGATCCAGATCATCAATATTCAATCTTGGGAAGAGCTTACCTGGTTTGAATTGCTGTAAAAGCCTGTAAAGACATTTTAAAAGTAGAATTAGCATAGCACAGGCACAGGCCAGCCCAAGAGCTGTGTATCTCAAGGAAGGCAGATGCTGTTAGTTACCCTGATGAAATGAAGTACATCTTTCTGACTTCTCAGAGCCTCCAGCTCCTGAACATCACGGCTGGCTGAATGCTTCTGCTCTTTGTATTTCTTTATCTCCATCTGAATCTGAGAAAGTTCTTGCTCCTCATAGTCACTGATAGCTTTCAGGATCTCCCTTTTTTTGTTCTTTAGCTGCATATTGATCTCTCTGAATAGGCTCTCCAGCTGTTCCCTCTGCCAACTTGCCTTAGTCTATTAAGAAAGCATTTTCAAAGTTTTAAGGGACCATAAGGGACATTTTCCACATGAGTTCTCACTCAGAAAAGGGTCTGTTATTTTCTGGGATGAGAGAAGTAAACAAAAATTGAATAAGGTTGGAAAAATAAAAAAACCACACAGCAGCCACTCATCAGGAGGCATGGACTTAACAACAACTTTCAGGCTTCAGTAAGAATGTACCTCCCAGACTGAAGAAAGTTGCTCATCATCCTCCCCCAAAGAATAAACCTCAGAAATAGGGGAGAAACCACCCAGGATCTAAAAAAACTTCAGAATCCACGATCTAGGGGATGGCAAAAGAAAACCTTATCTCAATAGTTACCAGCATGCAACCATCCCTAAAGTGATACAGGGCCTTGGAACGAACCTTTAATTCCCCCTCTTGTATCAGCAGCTTTGCTATGCTTTGATCCAGCTCAGCTTCATGTTTTTTCACCTCTTCCAGAGTTTCAGGAAACACATTCTACAAATATAATCAGAGGGAGATATCAGGATAGATTTCACATACATGCATGAGACCAACAATTTTATAGACATGGGCTGAGCTAGACTTGCAAAAGGTTTGCACACTGCATGCTCTCAGGATGAATCAATACAGAAAGGTTTACAGGAAGATTTTATCCCTGAACAAATGCCACAGCTATAAGCACAAGAAAGACAATCTGAAAACTATTAATCTATAATAGCCCCACATAAAGCTACCTCTGATGCTGGCAACTTCCTTTTTGTTCCTCTGTCATTAATTTTCTGTGCATAACTGCAGCTCAGGCTGATCTTCAGCTTGGAAGTGCACCAAGTGCACCAAGTGCATAGCCACGAGCACTTGCCCACCAGTTTGCCCAAACTCTCCCCTCAGGATGTGAAAAAATTGTTTACAACATCTTGATTCATATCCCAAGGGAATCTGAGACAAAACTAAGAATAAAAGCCCCAGATGGCAATTTTAGCCCCATCCTAGGTCAGCAATTCTGAAACACGAGTTCCATCCCTGTGCTGTGGGCAGCTCTCTGTGCCACAGATGCCTGTGGTTTTCCCAGTACAATCCATGCCCGAGTCACGCTGTTCCAACAGCCTCTTACCTGTGCTTGGCCAATAGCCTCCTCCAAACTGATGACCCTGTGGTTCTTGTGGGAGCTGAGGACACAGCACATCATGCAGATGCAGACCTTGTCATTCATGCAGTAGCATTCCAGCAGATTGCCGTGCTGGGGGCACTTCCTCTCAGCCAAAACCTGGGCACCACAGGGCTCCACCAGGACGTGGCTCTTCTGGGCGCTCTTTGTGCCGTGCTTGCTCAGGTGGGCTTTGCACAGGGAGGCCTCGCAGCTCAGGCAGGTCTTCACGGCTGTCTGGGGCTCCTCCAGGCAGAAATCACACAGGATCTTCTTCTCTTGCTGGCCCGAACTTTCCCCCTTCTCTTTGCATTGCACTTCCTGCTTTTCCTCCTCTTGATGAGCAGGAGAATCCAAAAAGTTCTGCACTATGTTGCGGAGGTGGAAGTTGGGCTTCATCTCCCTGGCAAAGTCTATGGAGGAATGGCAGAGCGGGCAGCTGGAAAGGTCCTGCTGGTATCTCTGTCCCTCCTGGATGCACTTCTTGCAGAAGCTGTGACCGCACCCAAGGGACACGGGGTCGCGGTAAATGTCCAGGCAGATGGGGCAGGTCAGCTCGTCCTTCAGCCTGGCCACAGCACCCGCCTTGGCCATGGCAGCTGAGCTGCGGGACAGGGCTGAGGGCAGGCAGCGGGACAGGGCTGGAAAGCGAAACAGAAAGCAACAATGAAGCGGGACCTTCCGTTTCCTCTGTTATAAAAAAGCTGCCCCCCTCCCTTCCCTTGTGGGAGGGTGTTCCTTCTCCTGTGTCCAGCTTCCTGCATCTCACCTGTCACGCTGTTGCTGTCACAGGACGAAGTCAATGCAGCAGCTCAGGCTGCTTTAAGGGTAACAGGGCAAATAGCCCACTCCTGCTTACACGGGGGTGCAGCAGCCACAAATCGGAGCAGGAAGGAAAGCTGGGAGTCCTTGTGGGCATGGGGCAGCTGCTGTGGGCAGGGAGGCCAGGGCAACTGGACTAGCAGGGACAGAGGTCCCTGAGCTGGCAGGGAGCAAAGGAATCAAACCTGCCTCTGTTTGTCCCTGCAAAGACACCTGGATGGACCTGGACAACAAACTGGGACTGGTATATACTGAGAGTGGGCAAATGCATCTGTTACTTGAAATGCAGCCTCCACAGTTCCTGGAAAGACCTCGAGTGGCTCAAAGCTGAGATCTGTGTCGTGGAGCAGGGAGCTCCTGCACCTAACCACGCCCAGTGCAGGATTTGATGTTGGATGCTCAGGGCACAGGTGAAAGCTGACACTCCAAAGAGCAGACAAGGACAGCTCACCAGGCAGTGAAATGCAGTCCAAGCAGCAGGTGTTTCACACTGGTCAGGAGCAGGAGCCTGGAGTGTGCTGCCCACACTACCTGCCAGGTGCCAGCCAGCCCAGGGCAGCAACCAGAGCTGTCCCTGTTCACAAAAGTTCATGATTAACTGATTTTCCCCTCCCACAAAGCACACCATGCCTAGCCAAGGAGATAAATAACGCTCCCTCCCTCCCCTCTGGCAGCCAGAGAGCCTACTGCAAAAACAGTGCCCCTCTGTGTGAAAAGCAGCTGGTTTATCACTAAGTTATGCCAAAATGTAAGCTGTCCCACTGGCTTTTTTCCAAATGCTTGGAAGTAACTGCTGGGACTAACGGAGCTCCTGAACTGATGTTGATGTCCACCAACAGCTTCCTTCAACCTCTAGGTCTGCTGGCAGGAATTATTCTCAATAAACAATTATATTTGATAAACAATATCAGTTCTTTATTTTCCAGGAAGCTGCCTAGGAATGCAGCGTTGGGAGGCACAGGTCAGCCTGGGAGAACAAACCTGAGCTGTGGGTCCCTCCCTGCAGACCTTTCCTTCACATGCTCCATCCTGGAGCTCTGCCATCCTGGGAACCCACTCCCATGCCTCTGCTTCCACATGCACCCACGCACCAGCTGCCTCAGCTGCATTCCCACACTTCCCCTCTGCAAGTTCATGTTCTTGTCTGTCCTGCAACTGTTGGTGTCACTGTGCCTGAACCATCTCACAAAAATATTCCTGTTTGGTGGCCCTGAAGCCTGCTGGTTTTGGAAAGCAGCAGGGAATGGGATTCCCATCAGTTCTCCACTCAGGGTGCAGCAGTCACAGGGATGAGGGGCTGGGTTTGAGGTGGGATGCTGGTTCTGACTCTGTGGCTGGCCTGGGGGACCCACAATGGGCTTCCCTCAGCTCTGCTGGAGACAGACAAGTGGAGAACTGCTGGCTAAATTGGTGCATCCTGTAAAAAAAAAACCAAAAAGCAGTAGCTGGGACAGCACAGCACCTTGCTGACCTGCTCCTTTCGGGATGTTGGGATCCTCCTGCTTGGCCACATCACCGAGCCACGTTCTGGACAAATCCAGTGCGACCTTTCTGAGCTGGTGAGCCCTCACAGGGGCAACAGCTGGCATGGGGCTCCCATGTGTCAGCTGCTCCAGGACAGCTGCCTTGCATCCCATTGCTTCCACAGCCCGGGCTCCCACGAAGACCAGGACACCAGGACACTCTGTGCTGGGACACAGTGGCTGTGCCTCTGGGAGAGCAGGCTGGCTCCCAGGGGACTGCTCTCCTGCTTCCAAGGGACTGCTCTTGTGCTTTCAAGGGACTGTCCACATGCCATCCTGAGCTGCATGGCTGCTGCATCACCATCTGGAGTCTTTTTCTACACTTTTTCTTGCTCTCTTAATCCCACTCAAGCAAATTTGAGATGCATGCCCCATTTATTTTTTAACCCCCCCAGACTGGTGGGTTTCTTCTGCAATGGGTCTTGTGGCATTGGCACCACTCCAAAGTCCAGAATATGGAGCCCAGACTTTTTCTACATGAGTTAAACTAGAAGAAACCACACTTAAAATAACAGTATACAAGGACATTCCCCCACAGGAGCCACATCCTGGCACTGGTGTGAGCAAGCTGGGGGGTTCTGCCACCCCCATGGCCCCAGCTGTGCCCCCACAATCTCACTGCCCAGGCAGATGCAGGAGAGCACCTTCAGCAGAGCAAAACACCTCCTCCCCGAGCAGGCTTGCAATAACAAATTAAAATAGAGCAGCACAAACGTCTCCTTTTGTTTTTTTCTTTCCACTTTATAGTATATATGTTATCGTTTATTTATAGGCAGATCACTATTTACAGTACATGAGCGTAGAGATTCTACAGTCTTTTTGATGTAAACAATTAACTCCACGGCAGGGGAGTCTGGAAAAAGAAGCCAGTTCTGAAGTATTTACACAATTTAAAATAGAACTTTTATACCCACTGGATAGATATAGAGAATACATTGAGCGATTTGGTTAAATTATCTATGAAACTATAGAATCTGACAATGTAAAAATACAAGAAAACGTTCTCTCATTTTAGAAGGTAGACAGTTAAATCACACTAGAAATAAATCTCTTTTTTTAAAAATAATAACAATAATAATAAAGGAAAGGCATAAGAATCCATGCCATCTTTTAAGGTTAAAGTATATTACATAAATAAGGACACAACAAAAAGGAACTGGGGAAAAAATTAAGTGAAATATAAAAAAACCGCTACCAATTAAAAAAAGAAAAACATACTAAAAACTTGATTCTTTATCACAGAGAGATCAATTCTGCTACTTTGACTTACTCTGCAAGTAGAAAATTGCAGTTAAGTAGTACTTACTCAGCATGAGCAAGGGAGGCAGAATTGGCCCCTAATAATTATGAGCAGTGTCCTTTTACTTTAAAAAAAAAAAAAGAAAAAGACAGAATTTAGCTTTTTTTTCTTTTTCATAAATAACAAAGCAGATGTGCCCCTTTTTAGGTGAAATTCTTACACCTTTCTCAAGAAATGCATCAATTGAACCGTTCTCTCTGTTTCTCACATGCATACACACACTCCCTCCCCAACTCTGTGTTGCAGCCAAGCTGCTGCTGCTGCCCCTGACCCCAGAGAGGGCAAGGGAAGAGGAATGAAACCCCAAGGCTGCATTTGGCTCTATATTGCTTGAGATTGTCAGGGATGGACTACAATGCTTAGAACAGAAAGGCTGTTGGGTTCAGCTGTGAACGCCGATGTATCTCAGGATTCAGCATACCTCCAGAAAGAAAGAAAAAAAAACAAACAAAAACAAAAACAAGAAAAAGGATAAAACTGTGTTTATCTGCAGTTGCAATACTCCTTTGCATGGACCAGAGCTGAAGTCAGACACTCAGGACTGTAACATGGTGACTGAGCTGCTGCTTCATTAAAGATGTGCAGCCCAGTCAGCTGTGCTGAGGAATTGGGATAAACCTCTTCTTTGGGGCAGCATCGAACCTAATACCTGGGATTGTCCACTGCATTCAGCCCAAACACTCAGAAACATTTGCTCCTTCCCGCGGAGCCTCGGGGACTCACTGGATTCCAGCCAGAAACCCAGTACCCCACCCTGAACAACGAGCTTTTCTGGGGCAAACCTGTGCAAAACAAGCAAGGGGGCATTTTATCACGAAACTCTTCACATTCAGCATTTCCCCACAGCACCTGCAGGAAATGACTGGGGGGCATTCTATAATTACATATTTTTAAAAAAATAAATCTCCTCCTGACTTACTGCCCACCAAAGTAAACCCGTTTGCTCCCAGTTTCTCTTTGAAGCCGCATTCCTATCCATCCCACATCCCTGGCCCTTGCAGGGGGCTGGGGTGTGAGGTTTCCCTTTTTGGGGTGTCCAGCTCTGAGCTGCACCCACCCCAAGGCACCCACATCGATGCCACGGGTGGGGTGGGACATAAAGGGAATTCCTTTGAAATGGGGGGGAATCACCACTCCCTGGCAGCACCTGCAAAGCTCTGGATGCCTCTGGCTTTCCTGGCAGCACTGTCTGCCTCTCCCCATGCAGTGCCTGGGCATTGCTTTGCTCCTGCCCCACTTCCCTGTCAGCATCCAAAACAGTCACAGGCTGCTAAGGGAGGGAGCGCTCACCTGCCCATGTGCAGACTTGAGCACTGTGAGCTAAAGACATTTTGACAGTAAAAAATAAACCCCAAAAATAAAAGAAATCAAGTGGAAACACAGTTTTTACTATAAAGCTGGTGAGGGACTCGAAACCCAGCAGAGCTGCTCTCTCCACTCTCACCCAGTTCCAAAATTTGGAGGAAGCTACTGGGGCAGGCAGCACATGTTCCCAGAGCAGGCAGCACATAGCCCAAAGGGCTCTAAGCACATGCATAAGTCCTGGAAAAAATGTCCTGGGAAGGAGGGAAAACAAACCATCCCAATTTAATGAAAAAAGTAGAAATCCAAACAACAAAAAAACCCCAACCCCACTTATAGGCTTCAGGCACCTTAAAGACCACTTATTGCATCTCTTCCTACCCTACAGCTGCAGTACTGATCAGCTCTGTGCAGGACCAGCCCTCCCCTCCCCAAGCACTGGCATCAGCACCCAGCACCTGGGCATGGGCAGGGGCCGTGGGCTGACCTGGGGCGCCCAGATGCAGGAAAACAATGTGAAATTTGATATGTGGTACACCAAAACCAATGCTTGGGAAGCAACTGAGTGATCCCTCAGGAGTGGGCTGGACCCCCCTCAGTTCTGCACTAACCCTTCCCCTCCACCACGCTTGATGCATCCCCAGCAGGGCCCAGCCACGGGTGCCCTCAGCTGAGTGGGAGATGGAAGAATTCCACTTACTTAGCTTTTCTTGTTTGTTTTTCGTTTTTTTTGTTGGATTTTTTTTTTTTTTTTTTTGGATTGATCGTTTTCTGAAAAACATCAGCACAGCACAGGACAGTACTACCCACCCTAAATGTGTCGCTATATACATTCTACATAAGCTCTATAGCAATCACATGTAAACATCATCATCGTGAGGAAATACTAGGACAGAAAAAGGCAAAGCTACAATGAGGCAATTGCCAATAGCAGATGCTCAGTCTCGGCCAGAGCTGCTCATGTTCACTAAGGTGGGATGAGAAGTGGGGGGATTTAGCGGCAGGAGAGACACCAAACCTTGCTGTGAGGCTGAAATGGCACAAGGACTGTTCCCTGGCAGTGATCGTCACCGGTGGTGGATTGGGGACCCCACAGTGGCCTCTGGGCCCTCGTGCTGCCAGGCTGGTTGTTGTCAGAACCACGGCTTTTCCGAAAGAAATAGCCAGGGAACTGTGCTGGTGTCGGCGCTGCCGGTGTTCCTGCTCCCACCAGAGACCAGCTGCACTCACGGTCCCAGAGCCCGGGGCCATCCCAGCAGGGCTCAGGCTCTTGGCATCACATCTTGTGCAATTTCAGAGGTTTTGGTTATTCTCCCTGCACGAATGAAATATACCCACACCAGGGAAATGAGATAAAACCCCTCAGTCATGTTGAGGGGAGACCCCAGGAGACTCTAATCTATCTATTGGCAGAGTTAAGGCTATAATATTCTATCTACATAGGATGGCTGAATCTCTAGTGGTCTCTGGGGAGGAAAAATCAAACAAGATGATGGCAATGGCTTGAGGAGCAGCGAAACTCTTGCTTTCTTGGGAAAATGGTGCCTCTGGCCAGCTGGTGGTAGGGTTTGCTCCAGCTGGTGGTGCACTCTCTCCCCATCCCACCTCACCCAGAGATGGAGGGCAAGTCTGCAAGCAAATTTGATGCTTGAGCATTCCTTAAATCCAGCCCTGAGGGTCCCTGACCAGAGGCAGAGCAAGTGATCGTGCCACGGGCGCTGGTAGGCATTGGGACAGATCCTGGGTGTCAGGGAAGTGTATGGCTTGTCAGGTACGGGGTGGAGTGCAGGTAGGGTGTTGGGTGGGCAGACGTGCAGCGCAGGTGCTGTGCCCTCTTCCTCCTCTCTGGATTTTGTGCTGGCTGCCCATCGAGGATCACAGAGAGGTCTTCTCACCCCACTTACTTTGCAGGGGCTGGAAGTGAAGCCAGCTCTCTAATACTGACCTGGAGATATCCATCCCCCCAGCCCCTCTCCTGGCTCCAAAGGCAGCAGAGGGCTGCAGCAGTGCTGGTTAGAAGTAGCGCACCCTTCTACCACCCCTCTCCTTGGTGCCTGCAAAGCTGCCTGGCCCTGGGTCCATCACACACCAGGACCCAGCTCAGCACCTAGGGTGCTGCTGGAGGGCTCAGGCCACATGAGCAAGAAGAATGGCTTTGACAGCAAAGTGGGCGACCCCAGCACGACCACCGAGCACCACAGTTTGCCAGAGGGGGAGGTGGATCAATGTCGGCTCCGTGACTCATGACTCTGCTCTGACCCTCCATTTGCTGAGTGGCAAGTGCCTCATTACAGTGCATAGTTAAAAATCAAGGAAGCGGTACAATAAATCTGAATTACAGTACATCTGAGCCATAAATACATTTTTTTTAAGTATATACTTCTTTTTTCTCTTCTATTAAAAATTAGTTTATAATCCTGATTCTATTCACAATTAACAATTTCATCATCACACACTACAGACAAAAAAATGTTATGGTGAACACAGCTGCAACTCCACAGCGGGAGCATGGGGAGGGCTGGGCGGGGGAAGAGGGGCCGGGGGGCTCCTAGGCTCACCCTAAAACAACCAGTCAGAAGCAGAGGGACTAACGTGTGGCAGTGAGACATCAACACCATGGGGACTCACAGACAGAAGCAGCTTTGTTCAATGTAAACATCGATCAGAAGGGACAGCAGTCTCTCTCTCGCGCGTGCGTGCTCTCGCTCTCTCTCGCTCTCCATAGACTGAATAATTTCTTTGAAAACGTAAACATATTGGAAGTGCCTTGACTGAGGTATTGAGGTATTCCTCCAAGGTTAAGGCTGTTACCGATGCAGGCTTAGCTGGGCCTCCTGCAGCAAGCTGTCGAAATCCATGGCCTCGTACTTGCTTTTCACCGGAGCTGGGGAGGATTCCTCCGTGCCACAATCTGGGAATGGGCATGGACAAAAGGCAGCCAGGTCAGGGAGTGGGGCACCATTATGCTCAGGAAAACTGAGGCAGCCTGGATGCAGCAGGGATGAAAAAGGGATTGGGATGGTGCTGTCTCTCCTGCACTGAAAAGAGCTGTGGGCGGAGGGGCTGCAGGTCCCACAGCACTGACACGTATTTTCCAGGTGTGCAAGAAATCTGCCAGATGTAGCCAAATTTGGCAGTGCTGAAACAAGCCATGGGGAGAGGGGGACCTGCCTGCCCCACTTCCAGCCCTCTGCCAGAAGCTGAATACACGGTGCCACTGGAAAGCCTGGGGAATTCACCCTATGCCAGAAATAAGGCTGCTTAAGTTAACAGCAGCCTAACATTTTAAGTGTATATTTTTGAATGGCATGGTTGCATTTCACCTCAGCCTGTGGGCTCTGCATCTCATCCTGTACCAGGACAAGCAGGATTTTAGGAATGAGCCGAGCTGTGAAGGAAGAAGGTGACTGGTGGCTGTGCAGCAATCAGCAGATGAGGAGCACTGAGGGGGCTTCTTGTAGGCTGGGGGGCAGCTCTGGCCTCCCTTCCCACTGCACACTCAGCATCTTCAGCATGGGGTGCTCTTTGCTTCCTAACTTCTCTGTGCCCAAAATGAGAGGCTCTGGGACTTATTTAGATGAGTAACAGGCATTTGTGCCCACAAAGGAAGCTCTGAGCAGAGATGATACTGAAACGTGCCAATAGACTGGTCAGTGCTTGTGTCAGACTGGGTGTCTGGAGATAAGACTTGGGGCTTTAATTTCTGGGCCTGTCTCCCACTCATGAAGTGGGATCCTAGAACTCTTCAGCCCCTGCAGAGTATGGAAATAAACATGCAGTGTTGGTGAAACACCTGAAGACCACAGCAGGGAGGGTTGGGCAAAGCCTGGGATACATTTCTCTTGCAGGGTTCAACTCCTGCCCCTCAGATCAGGCTGCAGCCCTATACCCCAGGGAGGGATGGAGTCCAGTGAGACCCTGGGTGACATGGTCACTGAGTAAAGCAGGAGGCCTTGCCAAAGCTCAGACACTACTGAAAGGGTTAATGTGACCCCAGCATATTTCAGTGTCATCAGTGGGGCTCAAAAGTGCATGTGCAGTGTGGTGAATCTGTCCTGCAGAGCAGCAAACCACCAGATCACCTCCTGGGCTAATGAAATGCTGCTGACTGTTTTCTCTAACAACTGGGATGGGAGTTTCCTGCTGGAAAGCCTCCAGGGCTGTGCAGAAATGCAACAGAGGTAGGATGGGCTGTGGTCAGCTGAGACCCAGCAGCTCTGGGGTGTGATGCTACATTCTGCAGCCAACATACCCTCGGGCCTCACGCCAATTGCTCTTCATTCTCTCCCCAGCTTCCCAGGCCACCTGACTGAGCTAAGAGCAGCTACGTGAGCCACAGGAAAGCCAGTGGGCTTTTCCTGCAGGCTCTAAACGTTTTTGAGGTCCTTGTGCAACCAGGGCTCAGCAGTGCAATGTGCCATTACAGCTCTGTGCTGATAAAGAGACTCCCACTTTCTTACCCAAGTCAGCATATCTGGTCCAGAAGAAGCGCCCCAGGCCCCCAGAGCTGAGCTGGAAGGAAGGCTCGTTCCTCTTCCTTAGTGAGGGGCCGTTCTTCAGAGATAAGGCGGCGTGCTCTGAATACCGGTAGGTGATGAAGCCGTATTTATCCCCGCTGAGCAACCAGAGAAAGAATTCAAGATGTGATGGGCCCCCAGCCCTTCTGGTGCAGTTCTGCCCAGCACTTTGCCCCTGTCCCTTCATCCCATGTCCCTCCATCCCAGCAGACCTCCCCATGCCCATGGATCTGTGGACACACTGTGCCTCCTTGCCAAAAGCACAGAGACCACGGGCTCAGCTGATCAAGGCGGCTGGTGTGACACCTCCTGGCTGTGCTGATGGGACCTGGGGAGAGGGGCTGCCTGTAGCTGCTGGAGTGCTGGACTACAGCTCACTGCCCACCCACCTGTTAGTCCTGGACAGGACCTGACACTCCACGATTTCACCAAACACCTCAAAGCGTTTCTTCAGTTCACTGGAGCTCATGCTGCTGGAGAGGTTTCTGATGTACACAACCCGGCCTTCCCCCTGGCAAGGCAAGTGAAAGGTTTCAGGCTCTGTGACTTCACACCTATTGAGGAACCCCTGCAAGACAGCACTGCGATACACTGCCATGGGCATGTCCTGACATCTTCAGGACCTGGCTGTTTCTACTCCAGCCAGTTCATGTCACCTCCAGGACACCACTGCTGCATGGAGCAGCCATAGCCAGGCTGGAGCAGCTGCCACCCCCTTCTTCTCTTTTAAAATTCCTCTGCATTCTTGCTGCTCTTTCAGCTTCTCCTGAAGAAGATGTGGGAAATATTCCCAAGAATTGCTAGGGGCAAAATCCAATTATATTGCAGGGAAATACGCCAAAGTGGCACTTGTATGTGTGCACTCTGTGTGCACAACAGTATGGAGCAGCACATTGCTTTCCCACATCCCCAGCCCTCTCCCAGCTGCCTGGGAGCACAGCCTGGGTTCCTGGTGCATGAGGATGCAGCAGAGCCACACCTGTAAAGACCGAGCAGCTCCAGGGATTCCCCAGTTCACCCCTCAAAGTGCCAATGCCAACTGCGCTGAAGCACCAGCGTAGGATGCTCTGGGCATTTCTGTGCCAAGGACTCCATGTGTTGCCAATTGCTGGTGGCTTCCGCTCCAGGTTGGGTTTTTCTCTCCCTCCTCCACCCCCATGTCCTTGTTTCACATTGGCCTCGCACCAAGGGATGCTGAAGCCAGGGCTAATGGGCTCCACTGCTGCTTTTCTGGAGCGGGAGATGAACTGAGGGCTGGGGATTGCTTTGTCCCAGCACGGGGTTCCCCCACTTACGATGGCCTTTTCCCGTCTCTTCTCCAGCTGGCCCCGGTGCCCATTCCCGCCCTGACACTGCTCGCCGTTCTCACACCTGGGAAGTGAGGGAGAGATCAGCCTGGGACAGGGGGAGCTGGTGGGGAAAACTTCAAACATCAGTGATAAGCCAAAACATGTAGTGGCTGCAGCAGCAGATGGACACTCCAGAGCACTGGCAGCCAAGGAGAGAGGGGCACCTGGAAACACTGGAAAGGACACTTGGAAGTTTTTTCTGGCAGATGCCAGATGTCTCCAGCAGGTGCTCACTCCTTCCCAGGCCCAAATCAGGTCCCTGCCCATGCCCTCTCAGCCATGGAAACCCTTGGCTGCTTGACCCTGCTGCTGTTTCCTTTGGTCATGGCTGATGTTTGTAGCCATGGCTGATGTAGAACCAATTATCTTTATGGCTTTTTTTTCATTAATTAGCATCTTTACTACTTGGACCAGTAGAGCAGAGAGGACTGAGGCTGCCCTGCACTACCCTGCAAAAATACAGGGGCAAGAATGATCCCAAGGTCCCCACGCCCTCTGTACCTGAAGGTGCGTCTGCTGGTGGGTGATCGTGACCGGCAGCATGAAGACCCCGAGCTGGACCTGCTCCGGGAACAGTAATGCAAACTGGTCCTGGAAAGGGGGTTTCTCCGCAGGCACAGCTTGGTGTTCCCATGCTCCTCCTCTTCCTCCTCTTCCTCCTCATCCTCCTCCTCCACGGGGGAGCCGCTCTCACTGCAGCTGTCTTCAAAGACGGTGTCATACTCAGGGGTCTTGCAGAAGACCATGTCCTCGTCATCGAGAGCACTGTCCAGGAAGCCAAAGTGCTTTGTTAAGCTGGCTCTGATCTCCTGGTCTCTCAGCTGCTTGACGCCATCCTTCCACAGCATCTCTCCGCCCGCCTCCTTGCCAAGGTCCAGTCCCTGGTAGTGGGCGGCCGGGACCCTCCTCTTGTGCTCTGTCTCCACCTGGCTCCTGGGTTCCCACGACCTGAGCACCTTCCTCTGCAGAGCAGCCTCGGGTTTCAGCACCTGGCAGTAGTCGTGGTCCCCGAAGGAGCGGGAGAAGGGCCGCTTGAGCAGGCCCTGATGCTCGGGGAGTGTGGGGCGCGCAGCGGCAGCTCGGCTCAGGTGGGCAAAGAGCTCCGTCCTCTCGGGGTGCTTCCTGGGGGCTTTCCGGGAGACTGCCACGTCCCCTGTGCCCCCAGGACTGGGGGTCATCCCATCCTCCTTCCCTGGCTCCTGGGGGATGTCTGGCTTGTACAGGTCCTCCTCAGCAGGCTTGTATGGTGGAGTGGTGGGCGGTGTGAGACCTGAACCCCCGCAAACAAAGGGCAGGAGTCAGCTCTGCCCCCACTGTCCTGCCCTGTCCCACCCCAGTGCAGCACCATGTATTGCAGAGGAGGAGGCTGCTCGGCCCCACAGCCTCATCTGTCCAGTGACACTTGGGAAAAAAGAAGGACGCCTGATCCCAGCAAGGACCAGAGGACTCTCTCTTCCCTCCTGGCTCATCCTGGGGCCCGCTGCCCCCACCCCAAACACATCCCCCTAAGGTGCTCATGGTGCTCAGATGTGGCAGTGCACAGGGAGTCTCCTGTGTTTGCAGTGCAAAGGGGATGAATCTGCCACCTTGGCTGGGTAGGCTGGAGCTGACAACTCCAGACTGAATTTAGGGTAAATTTGCCCTCTCCCAGGGAGGATTTTTGCAAAACTTAAAACTTAAGCCTGTACTACCTGCTGTCCCACACAGCTCCACAGTCAGCATTGGCTCAAAGTTTCTCTTCCCAAAGGCTGGATCACTGGAGAAGAGCATAAAATCAGGAGGGAGGAAGTGTTTAGGTGAACCACTGTCCCAAAACCCAAAAGGAAGCTGAGAAAACAGTGCCTGCAAGCAAGCCCTCCCACTGTGGCTAGTGCCTGACAGAAACGATGCCAGAGCAGCAGGGTGAGCAGCATGCCCTCCCCATGCTGACCAGAGCTCTGGGGCACCCACAGAAATGCCCTGCCCTCAGTCCAGAGCTCTCAAGGTTCCTTGCACCCAAGCGATGGCCATGGCTCCCCACAGCCCCATGCCCAGCTGCATGGCTCAGACTGCTCTGCAAAAGCAGCTTCATGTGCATGTTGCAGAGGCTTGGCCCAGCCACACTAACTGAGGTGGTTTCCAGCCCCAGTGAAGTTCCCTCAACCCTGTGTGCACTTACGTTTGCGCCAAGGACAGCGTGAGACACCTGGGTGTTTCTGAAAGGCAGGAGAGAAGCAGGTTATCAGTGGAACTGTACTCCCTGCAGTGCCTGTGGTCTGGCAGGGGCTGGGCACTGGGGGCTTTGCCCACCTGAGAAAGAGGGCTCATGCTGCCAGGGCTGAGTCATTTGTGTTCATGAATCACTTACAGACAGCTGTGGTTTTGAGGCACTGCTGCAGCTGAACCCCAGAGTCCAGGCACAGTGTGAGCCCCTGGGCAAGAGAGACCTGGAGGGATGGGGCAGCCTGGTCCCTGCTTGGCTGAGCACTACACCAACTCCTTCATCTCATTATAAGGATGGGGAAACTGAAGGAGAAGGCCCCCATAAATTGAAACAGCACCCCAAAATCAGAACAGGCCCCCAGATCCCCATTAATGGGACCCCAAAGCCAGCCAGCACATGGAGTTGTGCTTGGGCTTGCTCACAGCTTTACTGTCAGCTAAGTGCTCAGCACCTGGCCAGTACCACTTTGTCACAGCAGGGATGGCACAGGCAGCATGGATGCACTGGGGAGGGGTGAACAGAGTGACAACCCATGGCCCCCCTCACCTGTTTGCTCCAGGAGGGCACAGCGCTGGCTCTCAGTCCCAGTTCCCACCTCACCATCCACTGGGGAACCCAGGGAGAGGGGCTGGGGCTCCACCGATGATGGTGCTGTGCCCCCCACCTCCACTTCAGCCGCAGGCTCTTCGGCAGAGAAGCCCTCCAGCACTGGGCATGGGGCAGCCTCTCTACAGGCAAGGGGGCCAGAGGGCTCAGGGGGTGGCTCATCAAGGAAGGAGAGCCAGTGCCCAAGCTCGGGGTTGAGTCTCTTGGACCGGCGGACGGCATAAACAGTGTTGTCCTGCTTGCGGGCCCCCTTCCCCACGGTTGTGCCTGGGGTGCCTTCTTGCTTCCCAGCATCATCCTCATGGCCACCCAGCTCCCGCGGTGCCTCGGCCCCGGTGCTCTGCTGTGGCTCACCCTTCTCCGGCGCCGTTTTCACTCTGGAGGTGCAAGTCCCACTGGCATCCTCCCCGTCCCGGGCGGGTGGCACAGGGGAGCAGGAGCCGGGCGGCCGTGCCAGGGCAGCGTACACGGGCTTGCCCAGGCGGTATGGCTTGCTCACATCACACAGCAGGTCCCGCGCCAGCAGCTCCTTCAGGATGGAGAAGGATGCTCCAGGCTTTCTGCAGTCCCCGGCTGGCTGCCAGGCACAGCCGGGCCGGCTCTGGGAGCTGTCAGGGGGCCCCGGCCGTGCGGGACAGTCCGGTTTGGCTCTCTTGAAGGGGCTGCTGCAGGGCTGGGGCTGCGAGTCGGCGGCGTCGCGGGTGGGCAGCTTGCGGGGCGGCAGGCAGTAGGTGTGCATGTAGCGGATGAGCTCCACCACGGAGTGCATCTCCCCCTCGCAGGAGAACTGGCTGCCGGAGCCATCCTCTGCTGAGGAGAGGGGTGTCACCGAGCCACCCGAGCTCAGCGAGTCCTCGCTGGAGTCGCTGTCGTCCTCGTGGTGGGAGCAGTCACCCGGGGCAGGGTGGTGGCCACCGCTGGGACACTCCTCAGGTGCCTGGGGGGCTTTGGTCTGGGAGCAGGGCGTGGCGGAGGTGAGGTGCCGGTGCAGCTCAGTGCAGCTGCGGCTCTGTGCCTGCGGGACACTCGCCCTCCTGTCCCGGGGACCCTCCACCTTTGGAGAGAGGAGAAAATCAGCCCCAAGCCCCACAGCCACGACCTGACACATGTACCTGGCACGGAGGGAGAAGCCCTCCAAGCTGGCAGAGCCACTTCACATCCTCAAAACCCCCAGTTGTGGTTCAGCAGCACCCCAACCTGCCACGGGGTCAGCCCCTTGCCCCAAGTTCTACCCCCTTGCAAACAATGATGCTCCTTCTTCCCGGGAGGGATGTGCTGCTCTTCCCAGGCAATCTAATTTGCCAGGCCTAATGCACTGCACAATTACCATTAGCAAAGTAGAAAAATCTTTGATGGCAACTTCTGCTGGGTTTCAGATCAGCTTAAGTGAGGGGTGGGCTCTGCAACGCAGCATGAAGCTCTCCTGGCTCACAGCCACTGGCTTGGGCTGAGAGTCAGCAGGAAGAAGGGACGAGGGGGAGGCCAAGGGGCTCATTGGGCTTTCACAAATTGGCCACGTGGGGAAGCTGGAAGAGACTGAACCACACTGGGTCCAAATGAGACCAAGGCATTTCTCAGCCCAGCAAACAGTCTAAGGTTTTGCTAAGCCCGGACTGCAGGCCCTGTGCAGACACGGATGGGAATGCTGCAGGTGATGGTCCCTGCTTGTCCCCTAGCACTTTGTCCAGCTCAGAGGCTGCCCCTGCTCCTCAACACCATCCTGCAGTGTCCTCCTTTAGGACAGCTCCCACAGGTGAGCGCTGCACAGTCTTGAGCTCTGCCCACCAAGGAAGTACCTTTGTGCAGGGCCGTGCTGGTCGGGATTTTGGGGTCCCCGGGCGCCGGGCACTTCCGTCCCGCTGAGCATCACAGCTCAGAGGCACATGTGATGGAGAGAGGAGCAACTTCTTCAGCTGCAAAGAGAAGTGGCATGAAAAGGAGTCGGCATCGCAGCAAGGGCAAGAGAAAGCGCCAGCAGGGCTGCAGCCCTTTGGCTCACGTGTGTGCTGGGCATATCCATCACTGATCACCCAGCCCAAAAATGGGGAAGGAAAAATCTGAGGCATGGAGGAATTTCCCACCACCCCATGGCTGTGGGGGGTAGGTCTCTGGCCACATGCAGACCCGAAGGGGTCAGGGCTGTCTCCACAGCATTCACCCTCTGCAGGTTGAGGCAGTGTGGACATGAGGGAATTTACTTCCCAGGAGCAAGCCCACTCCTGTCTGAAACACGGGAGCTGCCATGGCATCCAAACTTCTTACTCCATCAATTTTGCCCTTAGGTGACAGGGGCTTGATGTTGATGTGAGTTGCAGGTTTGGACAACTCACTCATGTCCCCATGCAAGGCTCATTTGGCTGAAACATCCAGAGAGGGCCTTGACTCATTAATGAGCTTTCAAGGCAGTTTGCAGATGTAAACCCCTGTGCGACATGTCAAGGATCTTCCCAAAACCCACGGGCAGTGGGAGTGGGGTTTTCCCTGGGTCACCCACAGAGCTGCCACTTCTGGTGGCAAGGTCAGCATAACATTTTCCTTCTACTCAAACCCAGTTTTGCTCAGGGGGAGGAAAAACAACAACCCCACACCCAGCAACAACATTTCATATTCCACCCATGTCGCGCTAACAACCAAAGGCGACAACAGCTCAACAGCAAGACGACTGCGTAGGCACTGGGGGACTGCACAGAGGAGACAGATCTGGGGCTCCCGTGCTGGTCGGTGGGCACAGAGCCCTGGGGGGCTGAAGGGGTGATAGAAACAGGCAGTGCCAAAGTCAGAGTCTGCCAGAAAATGCCAACCAGGGCACCCACAGCTTTAGGTGTGCAGCTCCTGTTGGTGGACGCAACCAGCACCCTTTCCCCCCTACCCCTGCAACGTATACATCCTATATATACACATACATATCGTGTGTGATATATACCCCTGCGCAGGGGCGTGGGCGGTGGAAATGCACGCTGTCACCACTGGATGTCACTCCTCCCCTTTTGGGTTTTTTGGGAGACCCCGGTACTAGGTTGGAGGTCCCTGGTGGGTGACTATGAGCCTCAGGAGAGAGCAGGCTGGGTGCCTTGTTCCAGAGGATCTCCTGGGGATGGCAGTAAATACTGCCAGTCAGTCCTGGGCAGGATGCCCCAGCATGGCAGAGAACCAATACGGATGCTCCAGTCACCAAGTCTGTAGGGACTGGAGGCCACACAGCCCCTGAGGGGTTTTGGGGGAAGGCACAGGGAGGGTCAAATCCTGCTGAAAGTTGAGGGCACAGGATGACACCCGGGCCAAGCCCCTCTGTGTCTCTTGTGAGAGCAGCAGGGAGCTCGGCCCGGGGCAGAGCCGGGTGGGAACAGCCACTGTTGCCCAGTGCTGTTACACAGGGCTGGGATGAGCCAGAGAGACCCCCAGGCAGCCCCAGATCTGCATGTCCAATTAAAAGCAAGTGTGGGTCTTGCCAAAGCAGCCCCCACCCCTTTGACACCCGCCCCCACCCTGTTCATATATATATTTGTATACACACAACTTGTTCCCGTGAGGATGGTGATGGAGGTGACAGCAATGATGCAGAACATGTATACGTATACAATACAAGTATATGCTTTGGTATTGACGGTTAAAGAGAGTTTTAAGCCTAGAATGAAAAAATTCAGACCTTTGCTTCCTATCATACCCATGCAGCCGGCTTATCAGGGGCTCATCCAAATCCACCTTAAACAGTAGGAAGTGGGTTCTTACTAGAGACAGCTCATCAAACTCGGGGGCCGGGGGCGGCCCCCCCGTGACCGGGGCGGTGGGTTTGGGGGAAGGGGCAGGTGAGGTGTAGGCATGGTTGAGCGTGTCCCCCTCTTCCATAGTTCGGAAGGCAGCCAGGCCCATGTCATCTCCCTGTATATCATCCAGTGTCTCGGTGAGGGCTGCCAGCAGCGCTTCATTCTCGCTGTCTATTATCTGAAAGGAGCAGGCAGAGAAGAGAGGTGGAGTTAGGCTGGGCAGAGGGTCCATGGGATGCTGGGTTGGGGGAAAGGGACCAGCAGCGCCACACCAGCTCCCACTGACCAGCTCCCACTTCCCAGTGACCCAGTGGAACAACCTGTAAGAGCTTTTCCCCACAGCACTAGGATGGGATGAGAGGAGAGACCCAACTGGAAAAGGAGCATCAATCTGTCCACCTGCACCCTCAGCAGGAAAATAATGAATCAGAGCATCTTCTCTCCTAACAGTTGCCTCCATTCCACCATCAGGAAAACAGCAGCAGATAAAGGATCTGTGATTAAAAGGCTCCTTTGCCCAAATCCTCCCACCCTAGGCTGCAAGTGCCCACAGCACAGGCTGTCCCAGCTGCGATCAGAGCCCAGGAAGGGGGCAGGGACAGCCCCCTGCCCTCTGTGGGGCTGGGGAGGCCTGAGAGAGCATGACTGGTTAATCTGCAGCTCTCCTGACAGGGGAGGCAGAGGAAATGTGAGGAGTTGTGAGTTCAGCCCAGGGCTGCCCAGTGGACAAGAGGGCATGGCCCCCCGGGACGGCACAGGGGAAGTTGAGCCCTGGCTGCACTGCTGGCCAAATACCACAGCTTTGGCCAGCAACAGCAAGAGTTCTGTTTTCACTAAAAGCCCACAAACACAGGCACCTCCAGCTCAACAGGAGCTCTCAACCCTCACACTTAAAGCTGACTGCATCCAGTGCTCTCTGAGGGACCCTGTCCAGAGAACATAGCCCCCAGAGCGAGATGGACCTTGCATTATAGCTCCCCTGATCTCTTTTTTGGGAGAACAACATCATTTGAGGATGCTGATGGGAGATTTATGAGTGTCTGGGGCTTCATGGGGCCAGGCAGGACCAGGGGCTGCTTCTGCCTCTTCCCTTCCCACCAGCCCGACCTGACCCCTCAGGTCTCTCTTTCCATTTGGGCTTTGGCTTGCTTGATTCACCTCCAGCCTTCCCAGTGCCATCCCAGTCCCACACAGCCCCACGAGTTCCCTTCCAGTCTGGCAATACACTGCAGAAGCCCAGAAGAGGATGCAGAAGCTGAGGCATGTCTGGAGTGAGTCAGGAGTTCCTTCTTTCTGGTCCTCCTCCATCACATTCTGAATGTAAACGATGTCCAACAAGAAGCAGGCTACCATCAGTGATAAAATTAGCACAGGGGTAAATTCAGGCTCGCAAGCAGGACTGTTGCCTGCACACACCCTCCTGTGTTCCTCTCATCTTGTTTGAAAATTAAATATCTTTTGTTCCGTGCCCTAACCTTGCTCGCAGTTACTAGAGCAGGCTCCAGGGAAAGGCAGCAGGATGCTCCATTTTTGGCTCCATTTCTTTTCCTCCTGTTATTGGCACCAGAGCGCTGTGCATACAAGTTCAGTGGGATACATTTCATCATACTCCACTGCTCCTAATGGGCCTGTCTTTTGCATTTCTTTTCTGTTTATCTTTTCCCCAGGAAGTTCAGCGGAAAATATGCATCTCGTGATGAAGGTCCCTCAGCTGGACTGGACCATTTTCAAGCACAGCATCAGCACAGCATAAAAGCCAGAGGGTTGTTATTATGGCCAGGTTAGAAAATATTGGCGCCTTTGGGGCTTTTTTTCCCCTTGTTTAACTATAAATCCTGCTCCCTCCCAAAATGTAACGCAGAGTTGGTGACTAGCTGGCACCAGTGGGTCACCACCTCCTTGTCCAAGGGGTAAGGGCATGGGTGCTGCTCAGGAGGGCAGAGAAACTCCAACCCTCAGGGACAGGCAGATCCAGGACACAGCATGAGCTTTGGGAAAGATGAGAAAAGCAAAGCGCCCAATACCCAGACAGCTACCACAGCTCCCTGTCCCCAGCCTACCTCCACCATGCCCAGAGCCCTGCCCTGGCCCCAACAGCTCCATGAGATACTCAGTTCTTCTCCAGGGACAGACAGCAACAGTGCTGAGGGTCATGGACCAGCCCTGCCTGTGCCCAGGAGCACACTCTATCCCAGCACTGCTTTGCACTGTGCAATCCGTGCTGGTACAGTGATGGTTCCATCTCAGAACAAAGCCGAGGAGAGAAACCAGCCACCTCTGCCAAAGGGACCCCAGCCCCAAACACAGGGGGCCACCAAAGCTGGGAAGCCAGTGTGGGAGGGGCTGCTTTTTGCTCCTGAGAAAGCAATAATCCTGCCCCACACGGCGGTGCTGAGGCCCCCGCACTGCCACCCTGGCACATCCTGCCTTTCCGGGAATGGAGCGGGATGCACTGCACCCCGGCTGTAATTCCCTGTGAATAATACATCACAGGAGGGCTGGCTCAGCAGCCTCCTCTGCTCCTCCACCTCCTCATTAGCCTTACTCCGCTTGCCCCATTTAGAGCCGGGGAACAAATTAATGGAACACTAATCAGCTGGGGAGGAGATATTAATAGTTGTGCATGTTCCCTCCTCCCTCCTTCTCCCCCTGCCTCCATCCTCGGGTGCCCTGTGCCAGGAGGGTGGGGGTACCTGGAAGAGCTCGGAGTCATCAGTGCTGTACTGGCTGGAGTCTGTCTCTGAGTGCTCCCCGCACCACTGCAGCTCGCTGAAACAGCTGGCCGAGTCGAAGTCGCTGGCATCCAGCTGAGACAGATCAATCTCGGGGAAGTCGGAGTAGAGGTGCTCCTCGCCAGACACTTCATACTGTGCAGAGAAGAGAAGAGAGAGGGGTGAGCCCGCTGCTGTGCCAGGGGAACAGGCAGCACTGGGCAGCAGCATCCCCTTGCAGAGTCGGTCGCCGTGCTCCCACCTCTCCTCAGGCCTGTTTCTCAGACCCTCTTTCCACATAGATCCAGGAGCAACTTCACAGCAGTGCAGAGCGTGGTGAGCACTTCTTCAGTGCACATCTGGCAAATCGGTTTGCACGGCCTGCACTGGTGCTGCTGGTTACTGAGAACACCCCCACAACTTCCACCAAACCCCCCTCTTCTGTCCCAGCTGTGGCAGGGGTTGGGACAGCAGCATCAGCATTGGAAGAGCCTTGTTCTCCCCCAGTGAGCAGATGCTCAGGGCACAGCACAGCCACCCCAGCTGTGGGAAAGCAGCTGCTGGTGCTGTTAGGGGTCATTCCTGCCTTTGGTGCCCTTTGGTGACATCCAGGTTATCCAGCTGCCCCGGGGATTGAGGCAAGAGACTTGGGTGCACAAGGGACAGCAATGCATAGACCAAGGCTCCAGCGAGTGGCCTCACACCTGATCTGTACCCTGTCCCTGCCACATGGCACTGAACCACTCAGGGGCAGTCCCTGTGGAGAAGCTGCACATCCCAAAGCACCACCAATGCAATCCAGACGCTGCTCCCTGTGTTACACAGCATGAGAAAACAGCATGGAAATGAATGGATGTCCAGGAGCACACAGGGTGATGTGAGCTCTAGGAACCCAGCTAAAAATCTCAATTCAACCACAAAAAGGAACTGGCGCTTGGTCTGCTTCAGCCTGGCTTCCAGCCACTGCCCTCCCACAAAACCCCACAGCTACACCCAGCACCCTTGGGAGAGAGGGCTGGCACTGGTACCCACTGCCTGTGCTGGCATTTGGACCATGCCTGGTTTTGTCCCAAAGTCCAGGTTCAAACGTGCAGGGAAAAGGTCTGGTGAGACTCCTTCCAGCATTGGCTGCCCAGGGGGAGTTTTCTGGCAGTGAGGGAAGCAAGTTTATTTACAGAGCAAATGGATTTTGGAGCAGGCAAACATCTGAGCATGTGAGCAAGGCTTCAGGGGCAGGGGAACATAGGGGCTCCTGCTCCTGAAGTGCCCTGGAAGGGTCTCCTCCTTCACTCAATGGGAAGGAAAAGGATTTCAAACACAGCTGGAGAAATGGAAAATACAGCTTTTCTTTCTTTTTTTTTAATTTTTTTTTTCCAAATTAGGAGGATCTGGGATTACTGATTGCGTTCCCATAGGCTGAGGAGCCTGTCTGCCGTGTTCCCCACTGTGTTTAGGACACTCCAAAGGACTCTCCTATGCACACACACTCCCATTTTACATTTCTCACCTGCTTTCTGCCCTGACCAGTCCCAAGGGAGGTGGGAGACAGGTTGAGCACCTTGGAGGACACAGCGAGGGCAGGGGAGAGCATTTTCATGGCCTGATAATGAGCCAGTGCCACGTCAGGGCAACTGAGGCTGCAGGGAGCTGCTGATGCTGCCCCAGCCCAGGCTCTGCAGGGCCCTGGGAGCTGCCCCATGCTGGAGGATGCTCTCCCTACCTTCCTCCCTTCCTCTTGTTGCTGAAGGAATGTGGATCAGGCAGATTACACAAGCATAGTGTCACAAAGTGTATCAGGCACCTTTGAGTGGCTCTGTGATCTGATGCTCCTCACTGGCCCCCTAAGGCTGGGGCTTTCCTAACCTGCCCTGCAGAAATCTTTGGTCCACATTCTCATCACTGCCTGCTCTGGGGGACAGAGATGTGACCTTTCCCCTTGTTGTCCTGGTCCCTTTGCTCAGGTGCAGCCTGGACTGCTTTGGGATCAGATGTCCTTTGGCCTTTCAGATGTGTCCCTTACCTGCTGTGGTTTGTCCCTGCCTTCCTGCCCCTGCTCTAGTGCCTGCTCCAGAAAAAGTCTTGCAACAACTTTGGCTCCCCCTTCCCCTGAAATCTTCCCATGGGAACACAGGCAAAGGCTTTTATTTTTAGAAAAGCCATACATACATATATATATGTGTGCCTCTGTGTGTGCGTGTGTGTATTCAATTAAAAATAGCAGAGCAGTCAAATTCTCCTGCTCCTTTTGATATGCCACAAGGGAAAAGATCCTGGTGCTGAGATCACAAGGAGCAGCTGACACCAGTGCTCGGGATGTCTTTTGATCAACTCCACAGATGTGACATGTCCCCATTGGCAACAGGGATGGGTAAAAATAAACTCCTGCAATCTAATGCTGCTGAGCTGCCCCCTCTGAGCACCCTGGCGACACGACTGCCCCAGCACTGCCACGCTGTGGATGCTCCCAGGTTCCCAGCTAGCACAGGTCAGGAATGCCCAAAAACTCAGCTCTGCCTGGATTGAGCCCCCTCCTCCTCAAAAAATGTGAGGAGAGCCTTACCTCAGCGTGATCACCTGTATGAGTACCTGTAAGGGCACCTCAGCACATGGTCACAGCTCCAGCCAACCCCCAGACAGGGTCATTTAACCAGCCCAGCCACCAAGGACCTGTGTCTCCAGAGGGAATCCATCACTCCAAGCACTGCTAGCCCAGCACAGAGTGCTGAGAGCAGAGTTCTTCAGGGATGGTCACAGGGGTGGGGGAGGACCCAGCCCCCCGCCCGGGGTTGAGGGTGGCAGCAGCAGTGGGGAGGATGCCTGCAGGCATGGGACCTCATCTGCTCTGACTTTCCCTTTTCCCACCCTTTGAATTTCCTGCTGCCTTGGGAGAGGAGTGAACTTTTGTTCTAATTTTACTTGGGAGTTTGTAGGAAGATCAGCCATGGGTTCTTGGTGTGCAGCCAGCAAACACCCATGGAGACATGCTCAAAAATTTGGAGGCATCCTCCAGCCCAGACACCTGGCCTGTGTGTGCTGTAGCAAGGCTGTGACCAGCAAGCTGCCAGCAGCTCATTGCAATGTGTCTGATGAATCCCTGCTCCTGGGAGGAGAGATGCCCTACACAGGTGCCCCCATGCCACACACCTCCATCTTTTGAAGGAGCAGGAGCCCAACCTTGGGCATCCCCTCCTGAAGCAATGCCATGGAGGCTGCTGCACCTGGCAGCCAAAACTGGAAGGTGGAGGACATCTGGGGAATGGCCCCCATTCAGAGACATCCTCTTCCACCTTCCTTAAAGCATGAACCAGATGTGACCTCAGCCCCAACAGAGATCCATTCACAGTTCTAGGGCAGAGAGGCAGCTGATGCTCGCCTGCAGGTTGAACAGAGCTCTCCTCTGCAGAGGCTTTGCTCAACAGAGCAGCAATGCTTTTATTCACCTGCTGCTGAGCTTGGACAGTCCTGCCTGCTGCAAGGTGTTTGTCACTTCAGTCGTGGGAGCAGAGACTCCCTGCCCAGGGATGCTCCTGCTGAAGGTTTGTGCTCACTGTGTGCCCCTGCTGATGCTGCTGGAGCTGGCAGCAGCTGTGCAGGGCATGCCTGGGACAACCAGGTGAGCAGGAGGGCTCCATGCCCACCACAGCTGTGCCACCCCACTGCCAGCCCCCTGGCCATGCCCACCATGGTGCAGCTGGCAGGAGTGAGAAAGCACACGGGACATCTCCAAACTGGCTGACAAGGATATCCAGAGGTCACCCTGTCCACTCTCCCGTCCCAGGGAGCCTCGACTGCACCTAAAAGCTCCCAAAGTCCCATCAGGGCCTCCCTGAGCACTGTGGGTGGGGAGGACCCTGTGCTACACCTTCTCATGGAAACCCCATGTGAGCAAATCAGTCTGAGAGCTTCTGGTCTTTCCTTGATCATCATCCCTTTGTCCCCCAGGGAGGGAATAGAAGAGCTCCCAGCTGCTCTGAGTCCTTGCCCCTTTGCAAAGTCCCCAGTCTTTGTCCTTCCTGGGGAGGTGGAAAGACAAGGCAGGACCAGGAGTGGCAAGGACCACCTGCCTGGCAGTGAGGGTGGTCAACGTAGGCCACTGTCTCTAGTGTCCCCAGCAGCTCTGGTACGTGGGCAGTCACTGGCTGGAGCCACATCCAAGGATGCCCCCTTGAGCACAGCTCAGTGCTGGCTCCTGATGCTGTGAGGACAGCAGGTGGGACATTTCCCTTCCAGTTCCTTCCCCTGTTTTGGAGCAGTGTTAACTCTGGTGTGGGAGCATGTAAGGTCTTATCTCCACAGAGACATGAGAGTCCTCTCCAAGCCCAACTCTAATTCAGACAGTGTCATCTTGGGCTCCTCAAACTTAGCCCCTCTCAGCCAGCAGGACTGGAGAGACTGGCTGGGGCTGGGCTGCTGGCTGCTGGGGACAGCTGTATCCATGAGCCCACTGAGAGCAGGAACCACAGCCCTGCCGCCAGGCAGTAGCAACCTAAACCAGGGTAAGCATGAGAGCTCAGCTCATTGTCTGCTGTGCTTAACTGGCTCAGGGAGCTGGGGACAGGGCAGTGACCGTGACAGAGACCTCGAAGTCCTCTCCTCTGTCACACCCTGACAAGAGCACCAGTAGAAATTTCCCTTATCTGCAAAACCCTTGGGTCCAATCCCTTGAAGTCATGGCCAAGTATTTTGGAGCAAGCTCTGATGGTACACACACTGTACTCATGCTTAGTCAGGCTGCACAAGTTTCAGCCTCTGAAGTCTGCCGACGTGAAAGCCCTGCTGGACACGGGCAGCACCTTCACAGGTTCCTAATCCTGTCTAAGCCTGGGAGGGCAGCTCTGCATTGCTGCCTGCACACACAGCCCCAGGATGCTTTGCAGTTGCTTTGTCACCCATGTACCACTTTGCTGTATGGAAAAAAGGAAGGAAAGTGTCAGCTCCTTGGAGGGGCCAAAGGAACAAGCCAGAAACAGGCAGCCCACCTCCTCCAGAGGAGCGAAGTGGTGACTCAGCGCCGCACGGAACCTCCTCCCTCCCCACAGCCAAGTGCCTGTCCAAAGCATTAAGGGATAAATATACATCCACATGTGCTGGAGATAGAGGCCCAAATTAGCCAGTAGCATTTAGGCTGGGACCCAAACAAGCAGAAGGTGAGAAATGCCGAGAACATGAATTGCCAGCTCCCGCCAGCCCTCCCTTGGCCCCACGGGCAGTGTCAGATCCCAGTGCCCACCTTCTCAGCCGGACAGGGAGCTTCTCTCTCCTCACCCTCACCCCAGGATTGACTCTAAAAAGGAAAGAAAATCCTTGGGCTGGGGTTTTGGAGACAGCCGTCTGGGCTTATCAGGGAAATCCATAATCACAGACTGCTTGAAATGGGGATTACAGCCATGCAGGGAGAGAGGCACCTGTGGCTGTTTCACTGGGATGAGCTCTCCCAGGGCAGTGCCATGGTGGGCACGGCTGCTCACCTCATCAGCTGCTTCAGGCAGGGGGGAAGCCCCACTTGGGCAGGCAGGCATCGGTGCCTGCAGACCCCCAGCACCCTTCTGGGCTGCCCCAGCACTGGAGTGGGGAGGCACTGGGGGCACAACCCACACTGGGACCAAACCCAGCCCCATCCTCCCCGGGGTGCACCCTGCTGTCTCTGCAGCTGCCATCCATGCAGCCAGGCCACCAGCACCCTGAGGGAGCAAAATTGGGTGCTGGCAGCCCCTCACCATCCCCAGGGATGCTCCAGCTCCATCCCAGCCCAGAGGGACCCATGTGGGGCAGGCTGTCCCACTCTAGTACCAGGGAGGTGGGCTGAGGTGGGAACGGAGGAGAGAGCTATAAATAAGTGTAAATACAGCAAGAAGGCACCTGGCCAGAGCTGTGAAGGTCACCCATGTGTGCCAGCAGATAAGCAACCCCCGTCCCCAGTGGCATTTGACAAAATGTCACTGTGAATGAGGGAAAGGTGGTGTCGGGTTGTGACTTGGCCCTGCTGTCCCTTGACACCCCCTATATTTATAGCCAGAGAGCCCCACAGTGAAGGGTGACTGGTTCCTCCTTGGGAGGCAGCAGAGATGGGGGGGACCCTGCCTGAAAACCCACCATCTGACACAGCAGAGGGGGGCACGGGCAGGGCACAGGCAGGGCTGGCAGCAGCAGACTGCTCCCTCATCCAGCTCCCCAAGTCTGGGGGGAAAGACACACAGGAATCTCTCTGGCACCCAGGTTGCACAAAGGCATGTGACACCTTGCTGTGCTGCCAGGAGCAGGGCATTTTGCCCTCTGCACTCTGTTAATTTTTAATTTTTTAATTTTTTTTTTTTTAAATTTCCACTAATCCATTTTAACAATTCAGCCCAGCCAGCAAGCAGCAAAACCAGCACCCACATTTAAAGCCTGGGCAAAGCAAATAGAAGCTCCATCCTTGCTTCCACTGGAGCTACTCAGAATCAACTTCTGCTTGTCCACATTGGTGCAGCATGTGGGAGCCACTGTGGCAGTGCTGGGCCCCACGCCGGACACGCTGTGCCAACACAGGCTGGACTCAAAGTTGGACTCGATGATCTTAGAGGCCTTTTCCAATATAAATGATTCTGTGGTTCTGTGGCAGGCATGGAGCAGCCGCCCTCCCAACACTGGGGGTGCACCAGGCACCCAGCCCCAGGCACCAGCAGGATGAGGGGTGCTCCATGCCAGGCTCTGAGCCACGGCCTCAGCCTGAACATGGACTCACTTGCTGACTTTTGTCTTACATTAGAAGGGTGTAATTAAGATTAACTGTGAGATGCCAGTAATAGGAAATATTAAACATTAACTGCAAACAATAAACATGAACTTGCCAGGATATCTTTGATATGGAGGAAAGATGGAAGAAATTGCACTAAACTGTCCCTGAGTCACAGGATAGAAAAAAGGAGCCTGAGATACTGGTAATAATACCCTGGATAAACAACGTTTTGCTGGAACATTTCAAACAAAGGTGTGTCGGGTTTAGGAAGAAGGGCAGCAGCAAAGTGTATTACGGGTTACAGAGTTGCATGTTCCCACTATACTCAGCAGCCTTTTATTTGGTCTCAAAACTAAAGAGTCCACTTTCTTTCTGCCTCAGCTCCAGGACAGACCAGCCCAGGGCTGCAGGACCCACCAGTGCCACAGCAGAGCTGGGGAGATCTCACAGTCCCTGCACAGAGCTGAGAGCACCCCCCAAACCCAGCACTCTCAGGCTGCCAATGCCAGGCACAGGCAAGGGCATGTGGTTGTTGTGTCCCATGCAAGGAGCAGACACCACAGGGAACGGGCTGTTCCAGGAGAGCCACAGTCCTCTTTCAACACAACCTAATGGAAACATCTCCGTGCCAGAGGCTGCTGCTGCTGTGTCCTGGGATACAGTCTGCCAGGCAGAGGGCTGTCCAGGTAGTGCCAGCACACCTGGGCACACACACAGCATGATGACAACTGTGTCTCCCCATGTGTGACAGCTTTATCCCGCACCCCTCGAGCCAAAGAGCAGCACCCCATGCCAACCCTGCCAGCAGCCAGCCTGGCAAACACCACCCACCACCTGCTGGTCCCAATGCACAGGCATTGCCAGTGGCTGCTGCCAGCCTTGTCCCCATCCCTGATGGGTGCTCTGCAGGAGCAGGGCTGGCACCACTCCACGGCATCAGTCTAGCAAGGCACGAGCCTGGCCTGAACACTGGTGGTGTTTTCTAAGAAATGCCTTCTTATCTCCCCAAAACCAAAGGCAGGACCAACAGACAGCAGCCAGCAAAGCACAGTGGGAACTGAAATGTCCCATCAGCTCAGAGGGCTCCAGCTCTGGCATGTGACCCCCTGGCACTGGGGAGAGAGGTGGGGGCAGGAGCAAGCAGGGCATACACCTTGCAGCCTTTCTCCATGGAGGCAGCATAACCTGTGAGAAGCAAAGAGACAGTAAGAGGTGGCACAGGCCGTGCAACCTTGAGGGGCTCCTCATACATGCCCAGGAGGACAGGGAGCAGTGGGGACCACAGCTGAGGCCACCAGGGCATCAGAGCCCTGAAACTCTTGGGATTGCTTCCACTCACAGACCCACAGCTGGAGGTGGCAGGAAATGCTGTGGCTCCATGAGGCAAACTGGGGACCCCTATGAGCAGGGGTACCTTGAGCTCCAGCAAGGCTGGCAGCAGAGAGGGCCAGGCTGCACCATGGGAGGGAACAAGTGCCTGACTCACCGAGGAGCTGACTGTTAGCCAGCTCTGCTGGGCACAAAAATTCCCCATGATGGCAACTCCCTCCTTTGAAAGGAAAAGATGAGGGGGTGATTATTTTCAGACCTTCCGCTTCTGATGTCCCTGTGGCCAGCAGCCACATGACTGCTGTGGGCTCAGGGACACCAGCAAGGACCCTCCTTCAGGACCAGAGGAGGAGCAGCCCTATCCCTGCCCTTCCCTGGCCACCAGCCCCTCTGGAGGTTTGGTCTCCAGCTCCCAGGCTGATGGAGCTCCACGAGGTCCTTTCTGTCCAGGGGACATTGCAAACATCCTCCCACGGCAGAGCCCATGGCAGCTAACACCAGCTCAGCTCCATGGGCACTGTTCACCCTGGCACTGACAGCTCTTCACCCCTCTCAGCTGGCTGCAAGAGCAAATCCCTGCTGGAGGTGGCAGCTTGTCCCTTCAGCTGCCCCCACCACGAGTGAGGTCAGACCTGCAGCAGCACACACAGGAAGGCAGAGCCACTGCCCACAGGGAGTGTCGTGGACATCACCATGTCATTCCACATCAGGTCCCACTCCAGCTGGACCACCAAGCCTGGCCAGAGCCATGCTTCTTACCCACAGCCACAACCTTGGGATGTTCCACTGTGGTGTGCTTGAAAAGCTCACCTCCAGGAGCCACAGCCGCAGCCAGTAGTCCTGGGAATCTGAGCTACTCCCAGGCACTGGCAGAGTCAATGTGGGGAAGCCAGGAGGCTTTTGGGACCCTGGGGCTGGTAGCAGGGAGTGAGCAAGCAGAGGGGCAGGATCTTGGTTGTGCTGGAGCCACTCATCCCGTGGTGTCACCAGTTCGGGGCTGCTCACTGCAGGCTGTGAAATGACAGGGGAGGAGGCGCTGTCAGCACTGACATACCCTCCTTCCTGTCTGGGGACACCACGCACAGGGCTCTCCAGGTGGCAGTGGCTCAGCAGACAGCCTGGGGGGAGCTCTAATTCCCAGCACATTCTGGCACTTGGTGTCATCCACGGCTGTGAAATGGGAGCTCAGGTTAAGGCCAGCCCATGTCCTGCCTGAATCCTGCCCCTTTACATCCACACCTGACAAGCAGGTGGGAAGAAGCTGCTGCCTGCCGGACACTCCAGCCACGTGTCATCGCCCTGCCAGGTCTGTCACCATCGTCTGCAGGACGCCCTTCACCTCCCCAAGCCACAGGCACCTTTTCAGACTTTAATGATGCTCTTGTGATGAGGAGGTGCTGTCTGGGCAACCTGAATCCTGCTAAGAGCCTTCCCAGTCCCTTCTGTCAGGAAGGTGGCAGCAGGGGAGGGAGGAAGGCATGTCTCCTGCCTGCCTTCCTGCCTGCATGTCTGGTACCAAAGCTCAGAGAGCTGTTGAGCCTTCCCTGCCATGGGAAACCGTGCAGTCCCCTGCACTGTTGGGAGCTGCCCATGCCACCAGCAGCAAAGCAGCCTCTTAGTGCTAATCAGGACGAGGCAGGAGACGGGGAAGGTTCAAGCTGGGGTTAAGAAGGCGCAAGGAGGATCTTCCCGCATTAGCCTGACCTCCCAGCAGGTCCAGCCCCGACGCTGTGCCACCACAGGCACGCTCCAGTGACACACCATGCCCTGCTGGGGCTCAGGGCACCACCACCAAACCCAACTCACCGTGAGCCCCCACGGACCCTTTCTCCTGCCAGGCACGGCCTGCACTGACCCTCCTGCTGGGGGGCCCTCTGGGACCCCACTCTGTGCCCAGCTCCCGCATGAAAAATTAGGTTTCCAGTTGGAGGTGTGAGGTATCAAAGGGTGAAACCACCGTGGAAAGGGAAAAAACACTCGGATCTGTCCGTGCCCTCCCACCCAGCCTGTCCATGCTTGCCCAACCCCATATTCCAGCGGGGGTGGAAGCACCAGCCTTGCCAAGTGGGCGCTGCCAGCTGCCCCTTGCTGCATCCATCCACTGCTGCAGGGAACAGGCAGCACTGCCTGTTCCAGCTCCTGCCTGCTGCCCTGCACAAGGCCTGGCACCCCATGGCATGGCCGTGCTGCCTGCTCACCCTGCTCTCCATCACCGGGGCCCCCTCTGAAGGCAACAAGAGATGGGTCCCCCCATCCTTTCCCATGAATCAGGGGCTCCCTATTCTCCCTGCTCTTGCTGCACCCAATTAAATTATTGCCCATTTTCTGCACATTGCCCAGAGGTGTCTTGGCCAGAAGAGACCTGTCACCACCTGGTGTGGTCACCTTGTGCCTCTGCTCCAACATGACTCCGTCCAGAAAGCCAGTGAGAAAGGGGAATGCTGACAGCTGGGTATTTTCCAGGTGAGCACCATCAGTGCTCGGATGTCACTCTATGAGCTGATTTGATGTATTGATACCATTCCAATCCTGTGGGAAAACCGAGGCAGGGGAAGGTGTGATCAGAGCAGGTCACAGCAGGCCCGTGACCATGGGCTGTGTACACTCTCACAGGGATGGATGGTGGAGGTGTGATCCCTGAGCAGTACCTCTAGGCTGGCTGGGCTGGCGCTCTGGTGCCCGCTGTGCTTCCACCAGCACAACCTGTTTGGCCTGGGGATTTCCTGGTGCTGCACCAGCCAACACAAGGCTTTGCTGTGTCCGGGTCCACATCAGAGCACTGACAGATGTCCCAGCCAGGCCACCTCCCCCAGGGGCCCAGGGCTCTCTCTCTGCTTTTTGGCTTAGCAGCAAGCATTTCTGGGAGCTGCAGCCTGGAGTTGGTGCTGCCAGTCTGCCCTCCCTGGTCTTGCTGCTCTGCAAACAACTGACTCACCCTGGAAAGAAACGCTCCAAGATCTCCAGATAGAAAAATCCCTATGAGGGCAAAAGGTTCCCTCAGGAGCACATGCAAACCCACATACACAAAGCTTTGTACTATTTCAAATTCTCACCTGCTGGGGACCACACCTTTCCCCTCCTCAAAACCCCAGCCAACAGGCTCCGACAGAGCATGAGAGGAGGGGTCCAGCCACTCCCTGCTGCAGCATCTCAAGGCTGGGGCCCCTCTGTTCCTCTCAAACCAGTTGAGGTGAAGCCTACAAGCATGACTTTTTACACTTAGATCAGGCTCTTTTACCTACTCTGTGTTCTGTGCCGGCTCCCTCGTGACCCTGCCCTGAACTTGCCTGCTCCCAAACCTTGTACCCCCCACTCTTGACCCTAGCTAATGCAGGGATCAGATAAAGCCAGAAACCCTGAGGCAGGCTGGTCTGAAATCCAGACCTGAAATCTGGATTTCACAGCCTGGTGCCTGGGAACTGGCTGCCTCCAAGTTGGGAGGATCAGAGATGGGGGTTCCCTCTGCTGTGTGGGAAGCCACCTCTGCCCTGGCAGTACCATGTCCCTGATGGTCCAAATCCCCTTGTAGGGCTGGTGGGGGTTCAGACTCCTGCTTGGTGTGCCACCTTCATACACACTGCACAGCCCCAGTGCCTGGCAGCAGCTTCCCAGTCATGTGAGCAGCTCCAGTTACCAGCCCCAACACCACCTCTGCACTTCACTTTTATCCATCCACCTCCCCTCCACAGAGGTCATCTGTCTCTCTCAGCTGCCTCCACTTCCAGTGCCAGGGGCTGCCATGTGGGACCGTGGCCAGGAGTCCTTGGGCAGAGGCTCCAATGTCACCTTGGCAGGGGTCTGGCAGGGGACCATGGCACTGCCGGGGCACTGGCAGGGATCCTGCTGGGCCATGCAGGCTGAGCCCACACCCTCCCACCACTGCTGGATGCAAACAGCCAGCCCCACACCTCCCAGCCCCTAGCAGCACACAGGGGGCACAGAGGGCATGGTGGGCACATCACCACAGCAAGCAGCCCCCTCGGTATCTCCACTGAATGCCATTCCCAGCCCCGGTGAGCAGGTGGAGCTGTGTGTGCCCTGGCTGAGCTGTGCTTGCTTATGCAAACCACAACGGGAGCTGTTTCAACTACTTGGACTGCTGCCTGCTAGTCAGGTGCCTTCCTCCTCCTCCTCCTCCAGGAACGGCTGCCAGTCCCCTGCAGGCAGCTGCCCAGGCTGCTGCGGGTGCCTCCAGCCCCACGCTGCACATACCACACCTGCTGTGAACCAGGGGCTCTCCCTCCCTGGGGTGCCCCAGAGGGTGGGGGCAGGCAGGGGCTCGCCATCCCCCAGCACAGTGTGCTGTTATCCCCCAGCTGAGCTGTGAACCAGCCCTGTCAGCGGGTTTCACAGTCCTTGAGGTGTCCTCGTGCATCCTGGTGCCACACGTGGTCAGAGGGAATGTTGTCCATGAGCAGCTCGTGCCCATGTGACAGCCACCACAGAATCCTACAATGGTTTGGGTTGGAAGGGACTTTAAAGATCATTTCGTTCCAACCCCTCTGCCGTGGGCAGGGACACCTTCCACTGTACCAGGCTGCTCAGAGCTCCATCCAGACTGGCCTTAAACAATTCCAGAGATGGGGCAGCCGCAATTTCCATCGTGCTTGGCTGGGAGCAGGGAAGACCCACACTGCAGCAATGGGGATGGGGCTCTTTGCCCCAGTGCTGATGAGTTTTGCCCAGCACTGTGGCCATGTTGGCATTTCCCACCCTGTCTGCATCCCTGGGGGAGTGCAGGAACCCAAGGAAAAGATTTCCTGTGACCTGTTGCAATCAAAATTTAGAATGATGTGGGAAAAAACAGTCACAGTGCTGTGAGGCACAAAGGAGGGCTCTGGCAGAGGTGGTCACCATGTCTGTCATCAGTTGGCTTTGCCACACACACCTCATGGCAATGTCTCAGTGTTTTGCTTTGCCTGGAGAAACTCTCCCCAGGCTAGGAGGGGAGAGGAGCCAGCAGTGAACAGCAACTGTTCCAGACAGCCTCTGACATTGCAAAACGGGAAAAAACCCAGATCTGAGCACCAGGAACCTTCATGCAAATCTCATCATTCCCAAGCCAGCACCAACCTCACACTCTGGAATGTCAGGAAACCTGCAGGCTGGCTCTGCACAGGGCTCTTCAGCCTTTGCACAACACTCTGGCCTCTCCTTAAATTTCAACACAGATTGCAGGGAACTGCATATGCCACCAATTGAGTCAGCGTAGCCCGGCAGCCCTGGCTCCACCAGGGAAATGTTCCCTCACCACCCCCGGCTGCTCCCAGCAGCTGCAGTGGCACAGCCAGGGCAGTCGGGCTCTCATGGAGGTTTAGGCACCAGATGGACCAGCAGCTCCGTGGGACGAGACCTGCGGGTGCTGACAGGCAGGGTGAGGTGAGATGAAGCCAGCTGCCCACCCGCACCAGGGCTGTGGGGCTTCTGCCATGGCTGGTGTCCAACCCACGGAGCCCCAGTGGGAATGGAGAAGTGCTGCAGAGCCAGCCTTCGTACTGCTCCTTGGGAAAGGGACAGGAATCAGCCAGCCCAGCACATGGAGAAGAGACACCATCCTGGATGCACCCATGGCAGCACCAGGAGTGGCACAAGGGATGGGGGGCACAAGGGATGGGGGGGCATAAGGGATGGGGTGGCACAAGGGACGGGGTGGCACAAGGGATAGGGTGGCACGAGGGATGGGGTGGCACAAGGGATGGGGGGGCACAAGGGATGGCTCCATCCTGGTTTCTTTATTACAAACTTCTGTGCAACAAAATAAGGTCTTTGCCAAAAGAAACGGGCCCCAAGCCAGCTCCTCCCAAGGCTTCCTGGGATGTTCTGCTCTATCAGCCCGTGGCGGATGTTGAGATTTTGCGCAGTTACTGGTTCTTCTGTTTGGGATACTTTTCCAGCTGGTGCTGGATGTCTTTGATGAGCTTTTCTGCAAAGGTGTCACCAAGCTGGAGGAGCGGGAAAACCTGCCTGTGGTGAATGGTAAAACCCGCTGGCAACACTGTGATGCTTCTGCAGACGCTGTGTCTAAATATAGACTCCTCATTTATTATCCTGCAGCTGTGGGATTTGGTGTGAGAGGAGCTGAGGGGCTGCACTGATGCTCCCCTTGCTCGTGGATGGGAACTGCCTGGACACATCCAGAGGCTCACACTGGCCCAAACAGGGTGCAAAGCATGAAATAAGCCATGAGCCTCCTCTCTGTGTCCCCTGAGAAATGGGGCTGGTTTGCTGGTTAAATGGTATGAGTCCAAATCCCCTACTTTGCATCCTGGAGGGGTTTAGAGATGCACTGCCATGAGCAGGTCCTGCCTGGGTGGGAAGGGATTCCCCCTGCTCCTGGTGAGAGGAGCAGCAGCATCCAGGCCTCCTGACAAAGGACAAGTGGCTTTCCTGTGGCTTCCCTGCCAAAATGCTTCCTCACCCAAACCAGCCTGTGCTTGATCTGGTTGCACTTACTGTCTCCCTGGCACTACAGGCAAAGGATCATTTCCGCCAAGCTCTTGGGTCATGCCAGGATTCATCCCTCTGTTGCACATCCCAGAGGGAAGGAGATACACCCCAAAATCTGCTGGACACTTGCAGCCTCCATGACACCTTGAAAGGGTTTTCCTGAGAGACCCTGTTCACAGATGGAAAACGAGGTGCTGGGGGAGAAGTTGATGCTCAGGGCAGAGGAGGGCAGGCAGGAGAGGATGGAGACAGCCTTCTGCCTTCCTGGGAATGTACAGAATCCTGTCAGGCTCAGCTCTGGGCCATGGTGTGAAGGTGGCTGCCGTGGGGCCAAGGCACAGGCAGGAGCAAATGGGGTAAAGCTGCCAGAGCCATCCTGGAAGATGCAGGGCTGACATGAACTGCCTATAAGCCTCCTGCCCAGGCACAGCAAGCTCCCAGGACCTTTCTGGCAGCTCTCCAGTGAGGATATTGGTGCAGGGGCCTGTGTGAGAGGCAGGAGGGGCAGGGATCCACGCTGCTGTGGGTGCCACCAACCCCCAGGCTGTGTGCTTGCTGCCTCCATCACCACATCTGAGAAAAATGGGTAAAAAAGAGGGATGCACTGCAGGCCAGCCAGCCTGCACAGCAGCCATCCCCCCACACTCTTGGCACCGAGTCCCATTGAGACGGGGCCAGGCGGGATGGGAACTCCAGGCATCCTGCCTCGTGCTGCCTCCCGGGCCGCCGGTTCACACTGGGACACCTGCTCCTTGGGTGGCCAGGGCGCCCTGCTGCCACCACTGCCGGCCACCCTGCCCCACTGCAGCACAGCTGGCCAAAGGACACAGCCCTCCAGCCACCCCACTGTCCAAGTGGGAGCCTGGGAAGCAGCAGCAAAAGAGGGGTTAAGGCATTAATCATCCCTGCTGGAGAGCGGCTGGACCCATGGCACCCACGGGAGCACCAGTCCTGCACCCCACACATCCTGGTACTGGGACCACTCAAGGGTCTCACAAGCTGTGGGGGTCTGCTGGGGCTGCCTCATCCTGCCAGCAACACTCCTAGGGGAGAATGGGGTCAAGTGGTGAGAGCAGCAAAGACAGCTGTGGTACCTGTGCCAGCCACTGCTCAGGTGGGGACTGGGAACCTGCCAGGCTTGCATGGCACTGCTGCTGCACACACCCCCACCACACACACCCCCACCACAGTCCTACCCATTGCTGGCATGGGGAGGGTGCAATGCAGACAGGCAGGGGCAGAGGTGACTGTCCCTGCTCTGGGCACCTCAGCCACTGGCTGGAAGATGAGCTGGGTGGCTGCAGAAGCAGCTCAATGTCCATAGGCACAAGGGATCCTATACCCCAGGTTGGTATCCCCATACAGGGACAGGCAGGACAAGATACAAGGCTCATTGTAGAGCAGGTGAGAAAGTCACCTGCTGACTGAGAGGTCCTTGGTGCCCACACAGTGTCTGTGGGGACTACAGAGAAGCTGTTTCTGCCAGTGGCCCGTAGGGACTCGCAGCAGCATGGCAGGGTGGGAGCACAAGTCAGACCTCCCTCTGCCTTTAGGGCCTGCTCTCCCTTCTCTCCTCATCCTCTTTTCAGGAACCACCCTATGCAAAAGGCTTACAGCAACCCAAAAAATCTGCAAATGTGATCTCTGGATGACCTCCTCCTGCCTGTGCTGATATCTGCTGAGGCAGCAGAGGAGGGCCACAGGAACGCCCTCCTATGCCTCCCCCCTCAGCCTCAGAGGCCTTTCCCCTTCTTTCCCCATGTTCACAAGGGGCACAAACCCTCGGTATTTGGGTAACAGGCCACAGAGCACTGGGGATGCAGAGCTGGGAGCAGTCGCTGCTGCTGTCCTGACAGACAGACAGACAGCTGTGGCTGGGGCCGTGTCTGACCATCCATCCAGACAGCGCATGCTCCAGCAACTCTCCCACGGCCACCAGCAACACCCCCGGGACCCCCGAGGCCAGATGTGAGGGGTGGCAGATGGGGGAAGAGCTCAGTGGGGAGCAGAGCCTGCCTGCAGATCTGCCCTCCCTGCCTTCAGCTCTCTTCCTACTGCTTTCTCCCCACTCCAGGACCACAGATCATTTGGGATGGTGACACATACCGAGTGAGGCTTTGCTGCTGTCCTGCTGGAAGGAGACCTGTGCCCATCCTCGATGGGATACTTTGCACCGGTCTCCTTCTCTCCTCTCTGCCTCCCTCCTCACCCTTCTCTAGCTTCCGACTGTGACCCTCTCCCACCTTTCCCGCAGGAGGATTTTCCCAATGCCCGCCAAGGGATTTGCAGGTATAAAGAGCTCACTAAGTGTTAACGGTGCCCGGCAGCCGGCTGGCATCCATCTTGGCAGACACCCAATGCTGTCCTGGAGAAACCTCTGCAAAAATCTCACCCTGTGACTGCTGGCCCCAGCCCTGGGCAGCCCCTCGCCCCGGCCATCACCCCTCGCCAGGGGCACAGGTCTCACGGGAGGGAGGCAGTGCCTGGGCAGACAGTGCAGGGGACATCCAAAGAAGGAAAGGATTTGGATGGATGCAGGAGCCGGCTGGGCTCCCTGGCCAGCCAGCCCATACTGTAAAAGGAGTGGGAACAGGGACTGCACAGCTCCGGCTCCAGCGGTTTTAAGATGGCTGAGAAGCTGAGAGGAGGAGGAGGAGGAGGAGGAGGAGGAGGACAATTAACCCTCCCGGCACTGTGCTGCAGCCAGGAGCACTGTGGGATGAATGGCAGGTTTCCCGAGACTCTGTTTAACAGCAGATGGACTGGAGTCCTCACAACTCCCATCCAAAAAAAGGCAACTGGTGAAGGTTTCAGGCCTGGTAGCGCCGAGCTGGGAGATGCTGTCCCCGGACAGGCCATGGGGAGGAGGAGAACAAGAAGGAGAAGCAGGAGGAAGAGGAGGAGGGGGAAGTGGCACATGGCAGATGCCTACGTGAGGGAGGTAACCCCCCAAGGGTGCAGGACTCTCAGCAGGACCTCTAAGACCTCTTGACCACGGATGGTGCCCTTCTACACATGCTGGGAAAGTGCCCCACCGGTGCCACCCCTCTGGGCACACGCACTGCCATCCCTCAGAGGGAGCAGCATGGCTCAGCAACTGCTCAGCTTCCCTTCTCTCGTCCCTGTGGACATGCACGTGAATATTCACGTTTTTCCTGCTTAATGTTTTCCTTTAAAAACACTGGACTTGGCCTTCCCAGTGCTTTTCTGCAGGATTCATCAGATCTGCAGGAACTCAGACGCAGTGACTGGGGGAGCAAAGGTATCGGGCACTTAACAGCAACTTCCCTTCCCCGAAATTTTAATTGGTCATTGACGTCAAGTAATTATTGAGCATTATTAATTAAGAAAGCATTTAAGAGTCTGGCTTTTGTTGAGGTTTTGCCATTACAATTAGTTTATCAGCCAACAGGAGAAACATCAGCCTTTGCAGTCACTTCGAGTGCAGCAAAGTGCTCATAATTAATTTCCCTTTCCTCAGCAAGTGTTTTGCTCTGACCTGCCTTGGGGACTTGCCTTTCTCCAGGTGTGCTAACCACAACAGCTCTGGAAACACCCAGCCACAGGGACCTCAAGAGACCATCAGATGGGAACACCATGTCCCCTGTAGCCTGTCACAGGCAACTGTGCATGGATAGCAGCTCTTTTCGGGAAAGCATCCTGGCCAGATGCCCTGGTCCTGGAGAGGAAGCTGCAGGGTTAGCAGAGATGAGCCCTGTGGTCACTCCAGGACCACCCTGCCTTCCTAAGAGATTTTCTTTTAATCTCCTTCTTGCCCCAGGGAAGCTGGTGGGTCCCCAGTTGCTTGGCACTGAGGTGAATTGTTCTGGCAGCCCAACACTTTCCAAGAGTTCACCCAAACCCCTCGTACACTGACAGCACCCACCACAGACAGCAACAGGAGGCTGGAGAGGTGAGCTTGTGCTAGGGGAATGCTGGGTATCAGGACAGCCCCACCAGTGCAGGACGAGCAGGATAACCCCACGAGATGCCTCTTGGGATGGAGCCTGAGCAATGCCTGATCCTGCCTCAGCCCTGGCACAGCCATGCAAGCCTCAGGCTGGTCCTTCCAGCAGCAATTCCTGCCTCTCCAAATCCACTGGGGCACCAGCAGCTCAGATTTCCCTGTGGGAGCTGGGGTGCTGGTGGNAGCAGCACAGCCCAGCCCTTCCACAGAGCAGGTGATGCTGGATGCAGCCCAGCCCTGTGCTCCCAGACGGATGCTGGTGCATCCCCTCACAGCACCCCCAAGTGCAGCACCAGGAGGGGCTGGCAGCCCCCGCTCAGCAAGTGGGTCAGCTATATATAAACAGCCCCAGCAGTGCTGGTACCAGGCACCTTCCTGCCTTGCATCACTGCCACCCTAAAAACCATGGCCTGGAGACAGGGGCTGTGGCAGCCATGAAGTGCTGCCACATCACCAGAGACTCTGCTGAACCTGCTCCTTCGTAGCCATCACCCTGAGGGCTCACACCCTTTTCCCTGGTTGCCCAAGGCAGCCACCACAGAGTAGGGGGGACCAGATGGGACTGATGCCAACCAGATGGGGGCATCAGGTGTGACTGGTGCCTGCTGGGCGATGCTCCCGGGATACCATGGCTGCAAGCTGTGCGCAGACTGCTCCACACAGAGCAGGCCTCCAGGAGGGAGATTTCCACTTCCATGTATCAAAACCGGCTGGATCAGGTCCCAGGCACCAAGGCAATGAGTTCAAACCCCCTCATTAAGGCTGGGCACCCAGACATGCCTGCAGCGTGCATCCACACGTTCAGCTCATGGTGTGACATCGAGCAGCCCCACTGCTGCTCACCACTGGGTAAGGACGTGTAGGAAGATGATGCAGCAGGATGGTTTAGTCCCAGTATCCCCAGCTTGCTACACCCCAAAGGCAGACGCCATCCCTGCTGTTGCAGTTTGTGGGTGCAGTAGATCTGGTCCGAGAGCCCAGGAGTTTGGTTTGGGGTGCTTTGGGCTGCTGCTCCCTTCACAGCCTCGTTGGCACTATGCAGAAGAGGGATGGTGTTCATCCTGCACCCCACACTCAGTTGGAAGAGCCCTTTACACCCTGCAGGTCTTCGTTTGTCTACAGCTGCACACCACCCAGCCCGGAGGGTTGGTTATTAGGGAAAAACACTTTAATGAGGCAGCTCATTAAAGGCAGGAACAGATTAACTCAGGAACCTGAGGAACTGAGTGACTGCCGAGCTGAAGAATAGGAGAAATAGACCTTTTCCTGGCAGCAGTGGGAGATGATGCCTCAAAGCAGTGGGCTGAGCCCATGAATCTTCAAAGCCCTTTCAAAGCCCTGCACCCTCCCAGGAGCTGTGTGAGCTCTGGAGATGAAAGATGCTGGGAAGGGTGGACCATAGCTTGAAACCTATGAGAACACACCATGAAACACAAGTGAAAAATACTCCATCCTAAATAGTCAAGTTCAGGCACTGCCTTCTCCACTGATCAAGCAAAATCCCAGCCCCAGCAGGGACTTCCAGCAGGGATGCTCCAGGCACTAAGCCCTTGGCTCAACACAGCCCTGCTGGACAGGAGCAACAGGGGAGGAAGGGTAAAAGCAAACAGAGTTCAGAGTTATGGCCACCAGAGAAAAATGACCCCTGTAAAAAAGAAACAGCTCCATTTCCATACAGATTTGCAGATCATCCCTTTCCACAGCCAAAGGAAACACAGGTGACTGGTGGAAGTGTGGACAAGTGCGGCACTCAGAGAGGCTGGGGTTACCTCAAAGCCACTCCAGCAGCAGGGAGAAGAGTCAGGCCCGTGCACTGACTGTTATGAATGAAGGTGGGAGCGGTGCTGCTAAAGATAACTTTGTGAGCAGGTACTATTAATAGCAATACTATTGGGCTTTTTCTTTGTGCTTCCTGCGAGGTTCTGCTGGATTGATGAGAGCTAATGGCTCAGGCCCCGCCGCAGCACCAGGGAAGGACCGTGTGTGCATCCCCGAGCCCGTGGCAGAGCAGTGCCATCGAGGAACAGGCACCAGCAGTGGTGGCTCACGGGGCCACAGCCACGGCCGGGCAGCACCAACCTGGAGTTCAGGCCGAGCATCCCGCGCAGAGCTGATGGCGAGGCTCTGCCATCCCGGTTTCCATGACGACTTCAGCACTTGGCGCGAGATGGAGATGACGGGATCAGCCAGGGAAGTAACTGAGTGGAGCTGGCGTCCTCCGTCTGCCGTGGCCGGCGGCACAGCCCTGCCAGCCCTGCGTGAGCGGCTGGCACAGGGCAAAGCCCCGGGAGCCTCAGGGCATCTGGGTCCCCCTCGCATTGCAGGGAGTGTGTTGGCTGCTGGTTGTCCCTGAGAAGTGGAGCCTGCCCATCCCATTGGTCCCTCCCCAACACCTCCAACAAAGCGCGGTCCAGGTCCTGACCCCCAGCCCTGAGCTGGCCACTTAGCATACCCAGCACCAGAGCACCCAGCCAGGTCTGTGCCCCAGCACTGCCCTGGGCTCTTGCTTCTGCACTACATTTCCAGTCTTGATGGGACTGCCTCCTCAGCAGCACCACCTCCAAGCACATGCATCCCCTCACGCCTCAGGGCAGCCTGGCAGGGTGGTACCCAGCTCCCCTCCGCAGCTCAAGGAGATGCTGCAGGTTGGGGTTGAGCTGGCACTGGGACAGCCCTGATCCTCACTGGCCCTTGGCCCTGCAGAGGCTTTCCCTGGCTTACAGGTAATCTAAGATCAAATGCTCCAGCCAGACATGCTCCGTCAGACGCGCAGGGGCACCACAGAGCAGTGGGGAACCGAACACCTGCAGCACATGACTCCCTAGCTGGCACGGCCCCCCAGCTCCAAAAGAGCACTCCCTGGGGACCCCATCCCTTGCCCAGCTGCCGTGCATGGCCACTACATTCCCAGGCTGCTGGCAGGGAGCTCACGGGGCCGGGGCAGTGTGGCGGGCAGCTGGGACCCCCAGCACCCCCTCCCACCCGTGCACAGGATCCTTCTCGTGCGCCCTTTTATTCCACCAGTGCAATTAGCCTTGCTGACCCCTGAAATCCTCAGCCTCTCTAAGCAGCCATGCATTAAATCCCAGATCCAAGAGTGGAAATAGACTTTGTAAAAGGCTTACGGCCCTATTTATTACATTTTACGCATGACGGAGTCCGACAGCACGGCAGCGGTGCTGTGGCTCTGCATCCACACCGAGGCAGACAGACAGACGGACGGGCAGGGTCTGCAGCGGGCAGCAGAGCCTTGGCGGGTGTCTCCTCCCAGCCAGGCTTGGGTTGCCAGCTGAGTGCTCCTTCAGACACAGGCCGGCAGGGATATCGATCTAGATGAAAGCCAACACCGCTCCCCGGGCCGGGTAACTGTATCTGCCGCACATTTGTATTCCTCAGAGCAGGGCGGGAGGGCTGCAGCCATCTGCCAGAGCAGCTCGGGGATCCTGGGGACACTGCGAGCCCTCCGGATGGATCTCCACCGCGCTGCCTCCTCCCATTTCACCTTTACCTTCTCTGTTTCACCTCCACCTTGCTAAGACCTGAGGAATGCATCACCAAAACACAGCCCTTCCTTCAGACTCGGGCCACCTCCCCAGCAGGGCAGCACCTGCCCGGTCCCTGCCTGTGCGAGGGGAGCTGGCACTGGGGTTTGCAAGGTTGTACAAGGGCACATGTGAAGCCACTATGCAGGTGTTCACTGACACATCCCCAGGGTCCCACTGTTTAGCCAGATGGTGCCTGGCCCCGGGGGATGGCAGAGGACCCTGTGAGAGTGAGTGCTGGCATGAGGCTGCACAGCTCCGAGCTGGGCAGAGGGCACGGTGATGGGCAGGGATGGGCAGTGGGGGGATGAGGCATGCAGCGAGGCAGAGGCAGTGTCTGCAAAGGAAGCAACACAGAAAGCACAGAGATGAAGGCTCAGACAGCTGAGGGACCCTCTGCTTTCCTGCAGAAAGCACGAGGCAGTATGTCTCCATCAGGGCCAGAATCACAAAACAGATCAGGGAGCCCCTGCAGCAGCGCCAGGCCAGGGAGCTGCAAAGCACGTGGGAGCAGAGGAAAACATAAGGGTGTCCTTTTCATGCACTTATAAGAGGCATCTACAAAGACTCAAGCAGCATGTGTCCCCAAGTCCCTGGGACACATGGACACAAACAGCTGCTCCTCACTTCCTTGGAAGGGACTCATTGCACCCTCAGCATAAGGCAGTTGGAGATATCAAGAGACAAAAGTAAAGGTCACCTTGTGTACCTCCAAGAAACTCAGTTTCTGCCAACACTTGGTGCAAGGTGCAAGCCTGGCTGATCCCAGGGTGTACACGAGAGCACCACCACACCACTCAAGCAAGCTCCTCTCTTGTGCTCTGTCCAAAGGCAACAAGGGATCTTGTGTGTATGAAGAAGCAGAAGCAGGTCCATGGGATGTGCACAGTGGGTCATGGATCATGCCAACACCTGCAGCTCAGAGAAGTGTACAGGCCCTGCTGCCCATGAGGATGGAGAGTGAACACCCCTGGAAAGGGGAAATGGCACCTGTGGGGTGTCCCTCAGCTTGGGATTTCAGAGGCTCGGTCCTGCACCTTTCCCTAAAGGAACTCAAAGGCTTTGATGCCTGTGGTGCACCTATGGGCAGAAGGCCCTTTGCCCTTCCTTGCCTTTCCACCCAATGCCACATTGCAGAGGTGATTCCACTCCAGCAGCTCTGACTGATCACACTGAGGTGTGGTAGGGCTTTAGCAGGGCTGCATGTGAAGGTTTCACCCTGTAGCTCAGCTCTACTTCTGTGCTTTGGAGCACTCATCATCCCTCCAAGGGGAGGTGAGGGCAGGTTAGCAAACAGCATGTTTGGACACCGAGGAGCTCTGGCCTCGAAAGGCATTGAGACATTTAGAAAAAAAACCTGCAGTCCACACAGGTACATGTTTCCTAGCCAGGTCACTGCTCTGAGCTCCCCACTGCACCAGGATGGCTGCAAGGCCATCCTGCTAATGGCAGGGGAATAACCCCCTCAGGCCCAAGTGAACAAGGTTTAAACTCCCCATAACACCCATCCACAAAAGTCCCATACCCGCCAGGGCAATCACAGGCTAATCCTCCCTCCAGAGCAGCTGCTATATTTAGGTATCTAAATGAGACAGAGTGGCTCTTTCCAAAAAAGAGTTCATTTGGGTTACATAAATACAGAGAGAAACTTGAAAGCTGTATTTCCAGGTCCTTGCACTGTCATAAGTGAGCAGCAGAGATGAGGACAGTCTCCCCCTGATAATCTTCCTTTCATTCCTTTCTGACTCAGCTGGAGATGCAGACAGGTTTCCAGCTCCTCTGGGCTGAGAGGCAGCAGGTAAGAGGTGGTAGCTGAGAACAGGCAACCAGAGCAATCAGACCGTCATGGGCAGCCCCTGGTATCTGCAGGGAGACTGCACAGCATCCCAGATGCACTGATGGAGGAATGAAGAGGGCAGCACTGCAGGCAGGCCAGGCAGAATGACCCAAAGCATGAGCAGGAAGAGACAACAGAAGCAAAACTGAGCAGCTCCAGCCCTTCCCATCCATGCCTGCCCCAACACCCCACTACAACATCTCCCTCCACTCCGCTGCCGACTTCCTTCCTCCCGCATCCACTTCCACATTTCAAAGTCTCTGGTCCCACGAGGGGAGGAGACATGCATGCACCAGCATGTGCTGCACACCTACTGTGGCTCTCCCCAAGTGCTGAGGCTGCAGAGCAGGGGCCTGCTCCTCAGTTCAGCTGCTGGGCAGAGCTGGATGCTGGTCAGGGGCACAGCAGTGTCCCCAGCAGAGCTGGGTGACAACATGCATCATAAGGGTTTCTGGGGACACAGACCACGTGCTTTCATTTTCAAAATATATATAAATAGACATATTTATTCCTTCCTAGGAGGACACGGCCACAAGAAAAAAAAATAAAAAAAGTAGCTCAAATACCATACAACCTTTCAGCCTGAGAAAACCACACAGTTCTCACAGGCTTGAGCTCTGTTACCTGGGAAATGGGTTCTAGCACTCAAAACCCGCATGCGCCAGTCTCCCTGTGGGGCCCACACAGAAACAGAAACTTCCTTTTTAAGAAAAAAAATTGCAATTTTTTCCTTTTCATTATCAGCATGATTCGGTCCTGTGTGCAAGCTTGCTTGAAAGGAGAAACGATGCTGCTGGTTTAAATCTCCAGCTCTGCAAAGCTTTGGGGTTTATGTTGCTCAAGGCAAGGTTTAAAAATCCTCCGGTCATTAAGATTCAGGAAAGTGGCCCTGAGCCGCACACACCTGGCACAGGCAGAGCTGCAGGTCCCAGCGCCCAGGGGCAAAGGGAAGCAGCTCAGCAGCCGCGGTTTGCAGGGAGCCAACGGGAATGCAAAGCTTAATTAGCTGGAAGCCAAAGTTGCAAACACTTGCACCGCTGCAGTGAAAGCGCCAGGAAATCAGGACAGAAGGACTGGAGCTGGACAAAGTTCAGCCCTGCCGTGCTGGGTGCCAGGTGAACAACCTCTGTGTGGCAGGAGCGGGTGCTGCCAGCTCACCTGGCATGAACCTCCGCGCAGCCCTTGCCCTGCCCTCTGCCAGCGCTGCCTGCAGCCCCGATCCCCGCACGTGGGCACTGGTTCCCCCCCTGCTCTGAGCCCAGGGAGCGTGTGCTCCGCCTGGGCACCCTGCGTGGAGCCAAAGGACCGCGGCCACACCAGCCCTGCGCCCACCGCGGTCCACGCACCGTGCTGGCAGAGGGGCTGGCAGCGAGCTGGCACAGGGCAAAGGGAGCCAGAGCTGTCCCTCCTTCACCCTTCCAGGGGAGCTGCACAAGTGCCATGCTGGACACCTCCAGCTCTTCGCTGTTACCCGGACACATGTCCCAGTGTGACCAGTGCCGCTCTCTGCTCCAACCCAGCCTGGCCGCAGCTCAGACCTGTCAGTCCTGTGCGCACGCAAAGGGAATGTCTCCTGAAACACCCCACGGCTACAGATGCACTTTCTTCATTAAAAGAAAAAAACTAACACAACTCACACACACTCCTACCTAGGAACTCGGCTAAAAACGAAGGGCTGTGGGATGGAGACCACACTGCCTTGCTCCCAGCAGCACCCCCCTGCACCCCAGCTGGGGCTGCTCCAGCTGTGGGTCACCTCGTGGCAGGACAACCAGGTCCCCAGCTGTCACTTGCAAAATCTGCATCCCCCCCACCCTCATCTGCGCAGGAGGAACGAGAAGAAACATGATTAGAGGCAGCTGGGTTTCCTTCCCTCCGCAAGGCACAGCCGGCCACTCCAGCACGCGGCTCCGCTGCAGCACAGCCCGGCTCGATATAGCCCGGCTCGGCACAGCCTGGCTCGGCACAGCCCGGTTCGGCACAGCCTGGCTCGATACAGCCTGGCTCGATACAGCCCGGCTCGGCACAGCACGGCTCGGCACAGCCCAGTTCGACTGGGAAAAAGTCGAAATAGCCCGGCTCGGAATAGCCCGGCTTATCACAGCCCAACTCATCACAAGCCCGGCTCGGCACAGCCCGGCTCGGTCCCCCGCCCGCCGGGACGCTCGGTCCTGTCCCTTTGTCACAGGATTTCCTCGCTTTTGACGTGCATGAAAATTAGGAAATGAGGGCTCCTCGGGGAATAGGTGGGGAAGGCAGCTTTAGGCGGGGCGGAGAAAGGATGACACCTCCCACAGCCCTCGCCCGCCGCCCCACAGAGCGGGGCCGAAGGGGGTCCGCACACAAAGGAGGGGGAGCAGAAGGAGCAGGAGCGATGAACCCCCGTCCTGTGATGCTGACGGGCAGCAAACAGGATCCGGGGAGCTCGGCCGGCGGCGCTGGCTCAGCGGAGGGGCTGCGGTGCTGCCCTGGCCACAGGGCGCAGAGGAAGAATGTGGAAAATGCATCTCAGTAAAGATACGCTGCTGCCCTGCAACTGTAGTCGCTGCAAGGGCTTGAGGCGCCACCTCAGCACAAAAACATCCATATAAAGCATGTAGTGCTCATCCCAGGGGAGGCGAGAAGTGTCACATCAGCCCTCGGGCGCACGGGGGGCTCTCCCGCCCCGGCCCCCATCACCAGGCTGCCCTCGCCAAGGGGGGCGTCGCTGAGTGGGCAGGGGGCCATAGGGACACGACACAGCAGATGTAAAAAAGTCCTGCGGTGTTCCAGCAGGACCCTCATTGCGCTCGAAGCTCCTGGTACCGGGCTGCCCATCCAGCACCCAGTGCCTGCCGGCTTTGCCTCGGAACAGCCGGGGTGTGAGATAAGTGAAGTATTTCCCCTAAGCCCCACAATGCTGCCCGGAGCCTGCAGAGATCAAAGGTTGGTCTGGCTACTGGATGGGGCCATGTCCCCAGGGCTGCCACAGCGGTCTCCACATCCCCCACCAGCAGATACCAGACTTGCCACATGAAGAACCCCTCCCCAGGGGGGAGGAGGTTCCCAGATCTCACAGGGCCAAAGGAGATTTCCAGCTTTTACTTTTCCCTGTCTTAATTCAGAAGTGAACTGGTTTAACACAGCAGCAGGTCAGCCTTGGTTGTTGCCTCTGCCTGGGGAAGTGCGGCAAGATGGGGCTGGATAAGGACAGAGCTGACGAGATCCGGAGCACAACCAGATCTGTGCAAAGTCCTTCGGCGTTTCTTGGAAGCTTCTATTAATAAAAAAAAAACTGGGAAAAAGAAAAAAACAACTGCCATAAATAAATAAATAAAAATTTGTGAGCCAGGGTTCAGGAAAAGTGCTGAAAAGCAGAACGGCCAAGCGATAAGGGAGGGGAAACACATTGGCTGGACCATCACCCAGTGCCTTACAGTGCCTGTGCCCCTGGAAGTAGGTCATTACCTCACCTGACCACCCGCCCCATTAACTTCAACCTTTAGTCTCTGGCTGGTTACTACAAGCAGAGGCAGCTTAAAACATCCTCTCCCAGGCGCTCCGGGGAAGGTGGTTCTCCAGGCAGCAGGCAGGAGGTGAGAACCTGCCTCTCCAGGCAGGGGAGCCTGCTGCCCACTCCTGGGGTGTGGATAAGGGGCTGCCCAGCGCAAGAGCCCCAGCGAGCAGGAGACCTGCAGGGTCGGGATCACAGCGGTCAGCCTGGCGCTGGCGGCAGCTCCGGCGCGTACGAAGTTCCCCCTCTGCTAAATCACTCCAGGCTGCCAAGCAGTCACGAGAAATATAAGCCCGCGCGGGGTTGCCATGGAGCGGGGCTCAGCTGCGGGAGCCCGGAGCCGATTCCTCCGGCAAACGTGTTTGTGCCCCAGGCCCTGCCAGCACCTCGTGTCCCGGCTCCTCGGTGGCTCCGAGGGAGTGCCACGTGCGTGGTCCCAGTGGAGCCTTATCTCTGGGGACAGCACTTCCCTCCCCACGACAGAGCCAGTGCTGCAGAGCCCCTTGGGCGGCTGAGCTCTGAGAGCCCTGCAGGGATGCTGCCCCTCACCCTGGGGATACCCTCTCCCTAAGGCCATGGGCATGTAGAAGAAGCTGTGGCTTCGGTGGTGGCATTTGCCCTGCTGGCACTGGGCAGCACTAGCACAGACTGGGCCCCCACAATGCCTCTGCCCCATCTGGGTGATGTCACCAAGCTTCCACGTGCCAGCCAGGGGGAATCGTGCCCTTCATAGGTTTATAGAATGGTTTAGTTTGGAAGGGGCCATGAAGATCACCTCATTCTGACTCCCTGTCATGGACAGGGACACCTTCCACTAGAGCAGGTTGTTCTGAACCCTGTCCAACCTGGCCTTGAACACTTCCAGGGATGGGGCAACCACAGTTTCTCTGGGCAACCTGTGCCAGGGCCTCATCACCCCCAGAGGGAAGCATTTCCTCCAAACATCCACTCTCTTTCAGTTTAAATCCATTCCCCTATGTCTTGCCACTACAAGACTACAGCTCCCACACTCTGCCATGATCACCAGTCCCACCAAAGGGGATCTCAGACCCTGGTGGGCTCCTGCCTTGGCACCAGTAGACAGCAATGCCTGGCAGCACAGCAAACCATCTGCTAAGAGCCAGCCTGTGGCCTCACTATCCCCAACCCTACACCAAGGGACCATGGGACCCACTCCTCAAAACAAGGGTTTTGGAGCCAAAAGGGGCATCCTCTGAGCATTTTTCATTGGATAACCCAACCATGTCGATAAGCCGGTGCGAGCGGAGTTTCTAACTACAAAGAGGCTTTTGACATTGGAAAGGTTAATGGGAGAGAGATCCCTCTGCCTCACAAAGCTCCCTTTGCTGGAAGCCTTAGGTTGAGACTTTAATTATTCACCTGTTGGAGAGGTGCCTTTCCATTACGGTATGAGGCTGGGACAGGCAGCTGAGAGGAAACCCCACGGCGTGGGGCAGCCCTTGGAGCACCAGCCACAAGCAGGGGGTGAAGGCAGGCAGGTGTGCAGCGAGGGGCTCCCCGAGGGGCCAGCTCTCAGGCCAGCCCTCCTTTCCCTCTCAGCTGCTCCCGGCGGCTGCTCTCTCCCAGCAGGATCAGCAGCACGCTGTGCTCGCCAGCCTGCGCAGCCTGCGCTGCGGCGCGGACGGCCAGCGGCATCCCAGCACACCAGCACGGCCTCTGTTGGTGACAGCACTGGGACACGGCCACCCTGCAGCCCTCCCCAGACACCAAGGGGGTCTCCAGCCCCAGCAATGCAGCAGCAGCTCTCGGATCCAGGCTGCAGCAATGCAGCCAGGCTGAGGATACGTTCTGCACAGGCCCCTGGGCTGTCTCAGTCATCCAAACTGCCCTCTCCCCCAAAATCTTTGAGAGAAAAGATGCAGATAAAGCAGGATATTGGTCTTCTCAGTGAGGACTAACAGAAATTAGGGATGCATCGCTACTTCATTACCAGCAGTGCCAACCCACCCAGGGCTCACTGTGCCTCCTGCACTCATCGATGGACTAAGCTGTTAGCAGGAGGCTGGGAAGTTAAAAGAGGGAATATTGTATTTTGGTTCAGGTGATCTTTAAGCACCTCTTTGAGAAGCAGCCTGGATTTTTTTATTTTTAATTTCCCCCCCCCGCTGCAGTTTGTTTGGGGTTTTTAAACAAATTGAAGCTGTAAGAATCACAGTGCTCCTGCCTTTTGCAGGGATGCCGAGAGCTGCTGGCTGCTCCGCGGTGCTCTCGGCAGAGCTCCCTGGCTGGCACTTCCCAGAGCCTGGTGCCAGCAGACGAACCAGCTACAACCAGCTTCCCACCTCTGAGCAGCAGAGTTGCACAAAATGGATTAAGCAGGCCCAGAAATGACACATTTTGAGTCGCAGCAAAACAAAATCACTTTTTTTTGTTGCAAAAAAGGGAAAAGGAGTTGGCAGGAGAAAGGCAGATATCGAGTGAAAAATCCTGGTTTTCTTTCTGTAGCAATGCAGGTACCACGTGAATCATCGCTGTCCTCGATATGTAAATAGAGGTTAGCAGGCACCCTCAGCTCAAAACCTTATGATTATGAGCCTGATGCAAAAGCCCATGGCACACCTCCACCATGCATCTCCCCAAGAGTTTCCTCAGGATTCCTCCCATGGAGAGGAATGGATCACCTGGCACCTCCATGCACCCAACTATGCCTTTCCCAAAACCTACGGCAAAAGCAAGGACTGGGGAGGAGCACAGGGGAGAGAGGAGGAGAGTCAGAGTTCCTCAAAATTTCCACGAAGGAAATGGCTAATATCCATGATCTCATGGCCTCCTGACATTGTAGCCTCGCAGGATAATCTGAACTCGTGCTGGAGCACTGGGGTCTTTGCAGAAGCAGCTTTTGGGCTCCGTTGAGAAGTCAGTAACCCAGTTGTAAGTAGAGGCTCGTACAGTAGTAATGGGGAGAGACGTCAGCGCCAGCCCGGCCCGCCTCCCGCTCCCAGTTAGAAGGCAGCATGTGACAGAGCCAGGGCTGGAGCCTTCCCCGCAGTTTCATCAGAGGTTAAGGTACAAGCACAACACATGCTTACAACTGCACGCGGTTCTTAATAAAACGCATGCAAATCATAGCTGGGGGGGGCTTTTTTCCTTCCTTTTTTCTTTTTCTCTGTTTTCATCCCAGCCTTTGGCCCCTCTGTGCATGTGGGGACACAGAGGAAATGGACTTATGGAAAGCATGCGCCTGGTGGGACAGCACACACAGACTGCACGGTCCCCTTGCTGCTCCTCACTTTCTGCACCTGCAGACTTCGGACCAGCACTACCTGTGCATGTACCTGCACCGCTTCCTCCAATAGAGTGCATGTAGGAGAGAGGGGACAAAAGAGGGGACGTGGCAAACTGCATTTTAGGAGATGCCATAAACATGGTCTTATTTCGGCACAGGCCATTTCACAGTCCCAAATTTTGCAGGGAATGTTCACAACATGGTGGGTTTGCACCAGAAGAGGATGACAATTCACAGGATTTTTTTCCCCCACGAGCAGTCCCTTTTTGGAATAAGATTCCTAAATTGGCACATCAAATGCTGACCAAAAAGCTTAAAAAAAAAAAAAAAAAAAGACATGTACTGCAATCATACGGGCTTTTCACGGTAAGCGTGCAGAGAACAGGATTATTGCAGGGAAGTGGAGCCAGGAACTTTCACCTGCCCAGAGAGCAACGGGGCTGGTGGGACCTGCAGCCTTTCTGCTGTGCTTCCGAGGGATGGCATCCCTCCCAACCAGCCTCCTCTCTCCTCTAAGTCGAGGGTTCCCTCAGCAATAACAAAATCGATCAAACGAGAAAACAACCAGCTTACAAAATCTTCTCGGCCCACTTCTCACCCTTCCTGACCCTTCTGCTGTAATCAACCTGTCAGCAGCTCTTCGTTAACAACCCAAGCTGCCGCTCCCCTCGAGATCAGCCCCAGCGAGCCGCGGGTCCCGTGCCAAGCCAGAGCGCTCTGGGGCTGGTGCAGGCGAGCAGAGGTGCCGGGACTACATCAATCTGGCTGGTGGCAAGACCTGCCTGGTTCTGTCTGGCACATGCACTGGGGGCAAATCTGATTTACCAAGTCTTGAGACCTTGTTTGTTTTGAACCCAAACTGCAGGATTAGTCCTCGTTCCGTTCCCCACACACACACACGCACTCCTGCTGTTCGCAATCTCGGGGCTGAACTGGTGAGAGAGCAAGGGTTGGGATGAATGTGCTCGCTTTACAATAGGAGGCATTTTGTAATGCGTGGTTATGAAAGTGAAGGGTCGGGGGATGATACAGAACTACAGAAAACTCTTCCCACTTGCACCAGCCTCATCAATCCGGCTGCAAAATGCGCGGCCGTGCTCCGGCTCAGCCACGGCTCCGGCTCCTGCCCGGTTTATTGTATAGCGCCTCTCTTCCAGCCCCCAAAATGGAAAAGCATGCGAGCCCTATAGCCAGCACGGCTCGCTCTCGTGATCCCGCCGGAGCTGCCAAGGAGCCTTAATCTGATTTTAATACCCAGGCCCGTCCAAAAGACAACCCATCCACATCATGGAGCGGGTGACTCTCAGCACCGAGACCCCTCTCCCTGTCGCACAGCTCCCCCCTCCCCAAACCTCCATCCCCCAAGATCCCAGCCCGTATGCGTGGAATTGACGCTTGGAATGACTCATCCCACAGTCC